>JAJHUR010096690.1:0-21222 GCA_027495735.1 Lutjanus campechanus
AATATATTAACAATTAATGGTTTAAAGTGTACTTAAATATATAAATAAATACAAAACAACAATCAGCAAGCTCACTCTGAGGTCTTCATCTGAGTTGAAGAAGATGTAGTCATGTTAAACTTTGAGTCCAGGCACTGATTAAATCAGTTAGAATGTGTCTGTGCACCAGAAATGTGTGATGTGACGAGTTCACCTGAAGCACAACTAACCTACAGTATATGTACTGTATGTACAAACAGAAGAATGCTAGAGTTGTTTAGGTGTGAGGTAAAGAGGCAGACATGAAATAAGCTCTGGTTGGTATGACATGTGCCTTGATCTGAGCCCTCAGAGGCCCTGAGGAGATAAGAGGGCCGGGAAGACTTAGCCAAGAGGAAAATAGGCTGACGCTTCTCTCTATGTCCTCCCAAGTCTACTCCCAACGTTTTCTCTTGCTTTCTCCTTCTTTTGAAAGGTGGCAGTGCAACACTTCAGTTTAAAGCTGAGAGTGTGAAGGGAGCAATCTGCTCAGCAGAATCCGTATTTGAAAGAAGACAAAGATAAAGAATTAGCAGCGGAAAAAGTGGATGAGATGAACAGGGATAGAAGAGATACATAGAAGAGAGTTTTATCAGCAACAGAGAAGGACTGAGGATACCAAAATATGCCCCTTTTCCAAACACGTGCAGGCTTGGTTTGACTCGGTTTGACTCTGCACGTCAGCCCAGCACAGCAGGGATTTGCATTTCCTTTACAACAGAGCTACTTGCTTTGAAGGTGTGTCTTTTGACTGAAGGGGAGCAGTTTAACTCGAGTCAGGCGGCTGTAAAGTGGCGAATAAACACTGAGCTTCCTATAAATTCTTCTCAATAAAAGTCCTGCGTTACTACTTGGGTATTCAAACACTTTTATTGTGAAGCAGCAAAACAAGGAAATGTTCAGTTTTCATAAGTGCTAACTTGACACAACTCCTGCTCAGCTGAAAACGAACTTGTCAGTAAAATACAGTAGACACCTGAACATAAAAAACAGCAACACTGGAGAGAAACTAAACTTCAAACCACAGTGGTTATCTTCTAAAGAACAGAGCTGAACACACAGTCACACACACTTTTAGAAATCTCTGCTCTCCTGTTCACACGAGTTGATGTTCACAACACTTGCTTATTTGAGGGGGAGAAAGGAGGTCATCTTGGGTTGGCCGCAGTCGAAGAGACATCACCTCAGCCCACTTGGAGGCCGGGGCGCGAGGGTCGGGCTCTCTTTAGCCTCACTCCAGAGTAGCTCCATCTCAGGTGTGACTCAGCACAGCTCTGCATGCTGAAAGCGGTAATGGAAATGCAAATCAGTGCGGCACGGTTTGACCTGGTGCAGCCAAAAGCGCCAGTGGAAAAGCCCCCAATAGTTACTACTTTTGTAAAAATGTGCTTGGCTCCGGTCAGTTTAACAATATGTTAATGTAATGCGCCCTGAATCCACACATAACTTTGAGCTACACTAACTTTGAGGTACTTTGACAGATACTGTGGGACGGTGTGTTTTCAGGTGTCTTTGGCGCACATCTTTAATCCATAAGGCATTCATCTTAATCGGGAATAATACACTCAGTCTTACTTTCATCTAAAAGGCCGCTGGCGAAGATTAGGTACTTTGCTAGACTTACTGTATTAGAGCTGTGAGATTGCTGATGTTTCTGCCCAAACAGAACCAGCTGTTTCATCTTGTCAGGGCAGAATGAACAGAGATTTAGTCGTTTTCAATCTTTTGATTGCCAGTATATTTTTGTATTTACGTGGTCGTCACAATTTAGTCATTAAAATAAAAGGACATCAACGAGCACTTGTTGTCAAAACTTTCATTCACAAAATGAACACAGATAAAATGGGAATACTCGAGTGAAGTACAAGTACCTTAGATTTGTGCTTAAGTGCAGTACTTTAGTAAATATACTTTATTATATTCCACCACTTATGCTGTTTTTATCCTAGTGACCCTGTGCACTTTGGTTTAGCTCAAGTTGCAGAAAAAGACTTTTAACGTGTGCAGTTTCACCAACGTGTAACACAATGCAGGCTCTTGTGTCCATGCTTAACATAATACTTCATGTTTACTTCCTTCACGTCTACTTTCTTCCATGCAGTATTTATCTTGCAGCTGCTGTAAGGACGCAGCTGAGGACGCAGCTAAGATGTTCAATTCAAGTCTGTCTTTGAAAAACCTTTCTTACGTAATGTTTTTGTTGGTCCACAGCTCTTACTTTAGATTATTTCAGTGGAGGTACTGAGGAATAAAAGGAGTCTTTGTTGCTGAAATAACCTTGTGGATACTGACGTATTACTGTAGCACGTCAGTATTAATCCCAGTCAGCCTCCTCTGAGCGCCAGAGAAACTTTCAGCTCTCGGGCCGTCTAAACGTCCTGCCGCAGCAGCAGCAGCAGCAGCAGCAGCGCAGACATGAATGACATCTCCTGTTCCCTCTCTGTGTCTCCGTCTGTCCTCCCCTCTCCGTGTCTTCACCTGTCAGTCGGAGGACCTCGGAGCCTGCGCCCAGTTTGAGGCCAGTCGAAATGCCAGGAATATGATGCCGAGCGCCAGCTGTGGCATTTTCCCAGAATTCACCCTGAGAAAGCCCTCCTCAGAGACCGACATCGAGAACTGGGCGTCCAAGCACTTCAACAAACACACACAGGTACCGCAGAAGATGTGTGTCTCACTTTGGATACATCTGCATGACGTCACACACACCACTGTGTACCTGTCTCTTCTTCTGTCACTTCTGTTGATATTTCTGTCTTTACTATTTTTAAAATAGTCTCTAAAATGTTGTGTTGATCTTCAAATAGCTCACTGTCATCTGTAAGAGTGCTGCAGTTAAAGACGTGGTCATTTACAGGTTTGGGATTACATGTAACGGGATCACGTAATCTGGATACATAAAAAGTAACTGTATTCCGTTACAGTTACAGATAAAAAAGACGTGATCAGATTACAAATACATTTAGTAAAAATGAGGATTATCAGTAGGATTACAATTTTAAAATGAACAATATACCATCATGCACAGTGCACACAGAGCTGACAATTCATTATCATGACCTCGAGTGAAAAAATTATTCTTTGGGTGGAAATTTCAAAATTTTTGGTCTTTAAATCAATCAATCAATCAATAAATTGTGCACAACCATGACAGGAACAGCTGGACAAACTAATAAACCCAACAACCAACATTAAACACTTAGAGCTGCAGAGATTTATCTATTTTTAATTGACTAATAAATTAATCTGAATCTTTTTTGATAATCAGTTAATTATTTTGAGTCATTTTTTTTAATTAAACTCAAAATTCTCTGATTTCAGCTTCTTAAATGTGAATATTTTCTGGTTTCTTTACTCCTCTCTGATAATAAATTATATTTGAGGACGTCGTCTTGGACTTTGGGAAAATTGATTGTTATTGATTAATCTTTAATCTTGATATTGAAAGTAATCATTACAGCAAAGACTTAATATATAATATTAACCTTTAAGAAGATGAAATGAGAATGAGAATTTGGACATTTTAAATTAAGAAAAAGACTCAAAATCATTAATCAATTAATTAATCCTGTCATAATCTTGTCAATTTAAAAATACATTTTAACATGTGGAGTACATGGATGCAAGTGAAAGATTGCAACGGGATTAATTAATCAATTAATAATTTTGAGTAATTTTTTTAATTAAATAAGTCAAAATTCTCTGATTTCAGCTTCTTAAATGTGAATATTTTCTGGTTTCTTTACTCCTCTCTGACAGTAAACTGAAATTTTTGAGTTGTGGACAAAACAAGACATTTGAGGACGTCATCTTGGACTTTGATCAACATTTTTCACCTTTTTTTTAACATTTCATGAACCAAACAACTAATTGACTAATTGATCGATGATAAAAGTGATCATGAGTTGCAGCCAGGGTAGGAAATTAAGCTCATAAAATGTACCGATCCACCAGCCACTGACAGGAAAATGTTCCACTTCATCAGCCACTCAATATTAAATCATTATCTTGTGTCTGAAATCTACCAGCTTCTTGCATATTTTACCAGCATTTGGCTGGTGACTGGTGTTAATTTCCAACCCTGCTTGCAGCTCTAAAAGCACCATATCAGGCTAAACAATTCAACCATGTTTTATATTGAGGTAATCCAGAAGTAACAGAAAGTAATCAAGTTACATAACTTTAATATTGTGATACTTTGATTATGTTACTGACTACATTTAATTTGCAGCTGTATCTTAATACATTTTTATAGTAACTCTCCAAGCCCTGCTCATTTATCTGTTGAGTTTCAGCTCATGTGTCACACACTGTGTATTAATCAATCTCCCTCTGTAATAACAGACATGAGAACAGTCTGTTCAACACTGTGTCACTCACTGCTGTTGATGTTTTACATGTGGTAACACTGTTAGTGGAAAACCCTTCTTAATATTAATCAGCTGATCACTAATCAGGTTTAGCCACTCAAAATATAATACACAAGCAGAACTCAAAGGCTTGACAAGCAATTCTCAACACAAGTGTGGCGTATGTATGTAACACTAACTGTTCTTTCAGTTTGGATTTCCTTTGTTAGCATGCGAAAATACGAGTAATGTTAGGAGGGAGATAAAATGGCAGCCTCCAGTGTGTCTTCTCCTGTTACTCTGCCGCTCCTCTAATTGTCTCTCTGTCTCCTCTCCGTGTGTCTCTCCTGGCTTGGCCTCTCAGGGTCTGTTCAGGAGAAAGGTGTCCATCGCCAACATGCTGGCCTGGAGCAGCGAGCCCATCAAGAAGCCCATGATTGTGACCTCAGACCGCACTGTGAAGAGGGAAGCAGTGGAAATCTTTAAGCTCGTCCAGACCTACATGGGAGACCGCCGCTCCAAGACTGAACCCCTCTCTGTGGCTCTGGAGGTCTGTGTCCTGGCTCAGGGTCTAACCTGAAGGCCTCCCTTCCTCAAACTCACTCACGCTGTTATTCTCACTAACTATCACGTCATGTATCAAGCCCGACATTTACCAGACAACAAATCACCTGAATCAGAATCGTCAGTTGCAGCCCTAAAAACACTATATAAGGTTGAATAATTTCACCATATTTTATATTGAGGTAATCCAAAAGTAACAGAAAGTAATTAAGTTACATTACTTTAATATTTTGATACTTGGATTATGTTACTGACTGCATATTTTAACAGGTAATGAGTAACTGTATCAGAATACATTTTTACATTAGGTCTATGGTAGCAACACCTTCATTGGGAGATAACTTGTGTGGAGTCTGTACCGTGTTGTGCAGCGTGTGCAGAAGACGAACTGATGCAGGATCAGTGGACTCTCCTCCTCTCTGCAGGCCTGCTGGAGTGTGCAGGAGGCGTCACACTGTGCAGCTGTGTGTCCTTGTTCACAGTGTGACTTAGAGGAGAAGCTTTTAAAACACCGGGGACCTCGTTTATAAAACCGTGCGTAGGATCTCTACCAAACTATTACATTAACACAAAAGACTGAGATGGCGCTTAGCAAGAAATATCTGAGCAGTGTGCACGCACGCTTTCACAGAAATGTCTTTTTATAAATCACAATCACAACATGAGGATGTGCGCCCATAGACAGGCCTCACATCCTGCCCACTACACTCCCACAGTATCCATAAATGCAAAAGCTTGCATGAATATCGATCCATGTGTCGTTCCTGTGGTGAACAGCAGCAGTGTTACACTCTTACAAATGAAGGTTTCAAAATGGTTCTTCCTAAAGAGCTGGGGTTCTACCTAGAACCATTTGCTTCAGAAGAACCATTTTTTCAAGAGGTTTGTCAATGGTTCATACTAAGACTAAGAGTGCCATTAAGAACCCTTTTCATCCAAGTTCCCAGTTCTTCAAGGATTGCTGAAGTCATGAGTGTTAAAAGATCCTCAAATATTCAAATGTGTCTCCATGTTTCAAATCTTATTTTTAATATTAACATATTTATTAACATATTTAACATATTTTGAACCATCAATTCATTGTACTGTAGAATATAATTTGGTTCTTTGTAGAACCCTCAGGAGACAGGAGGGTTATAGGCCATCATAAAAAAGGACGTTTTTAGATCCACCTGGGTGGGTTCTAGATGAAACCCCTGGTGTACAAAAGATTTCTCGATAAAGCCCCCTAGGTGGATTTTAGATTAAATGCTTGGAATATAAATGGTTCTTAGTAGAACCCCCTGCTGGGTACTAGATGAAACCCTTAAGGTTCTTAGTAGAATCTCCTGGGTGGGTTCAAGATAAAAACTAAGGAATATAAGGGTTTTTCAGTAGAACCCCCATTAAGGGTTCTAGAATATATAGGGGGTTCTCTGTAGAACCACCTGGGTGAGTCCAAGATGAAACCCTTGAAATATAAAAGGGTTCTTAGTCGAACCTCCTGGGTAGGTTCTAGATGAAACCCTTGGGGGGTGGGGGGTGGGGGCTTTCACAGATGGTTCTGGTGGTTTGGTTATAGGTAGAACCCCCTGAAAGGGTTCCAGGTGGAATCTTTATAAAGGGTTCTACCAGGATGCAAAATGGATTCTCCTATGGGACAAGCTGAAGAACCCTATATTGTTCTAGTTAGCACCTTTTATTTCTAAGAGCGCAGAAACAAAAGAAAGTTTGAGCAGCTGGTGGCTGCAGCAGCTCGTAGTGAAACTAACAGGACAGTTACTGAAATTAGTTACTGAAAGTCTTCAGACATGGAGGTAGATGCCTTAAAGAGACAGTTCACCCCAAAGTCAAAAATATAAATTTTCCCTCTAACTTGTAGTGCTTTTCATCCATTTAAATAGTTTTGGTGTGAGTTGCAGAGTTTTGGAGATATTGGCTGTAGAGATGTCTGCCAATATAATGGGCCTAGATGACACTAGTCCACAAAAAACTCAGCAGCGATGTCTCTTTGTGGAAATCAGTCGGGTTATACTCCTGTACTCACCTGTCTCTCTGTCTGTGTCTCTGTCAGGTGGTGGTGCGAGGGTGGAGTAACCAGGGTCTGCGTGATGAGCTCTACATCCAGCTGTGTCGTCAGACCACAGAGAACTTCCGCTACGACAGCCTGGAGCGAGGCTGGGAGCTGATGGCCATCTGTCTGGCCTTCTTCCCCCCGACGCCCCGCTTCCACACCTACCTGGAGGGCTACATCTACCGCCACATGGACCCCCTCAATGACACCAAAGGTGAAGGAGCAGCACACACACACTCTTAATTAACTGACACTGATACAGGATCAGTGTGTCCTTTGGATCACATATTACAGGAACCTCAGATGATAAAACATCTGTGTGTCTATCCACTGTTTTTGAGAACTATTGGGCCAGATTGCTATGAACTTAATTTTAAAAGGATAGTTCACCCAAAAACAAAAAAATCATCCATTATCTGCTCAGCCTCATGCTGAAGGTCGAGTTTAGTTTTTCAGTCCACAAAACACTGCTGGAGTTTCACAGGAAAAACAGTGTGACAGAGTCTCTCACACACTCAAAGTGAATGTTGACCAATTTTCAAACAAAAAAAAAAAAAAAGTGAAAAAAAGTATAAAATGCCTCCAAAATGCTCGTCTGGTATAATTAAAGTCTCCTAATGCCTGGACGTGCCAAGCTGGCTTGAGAGACGTCATTTAAAAACTAAACCTGACCAGTCGACATGAAAGTGAGAAGATAATGACTGAACTTTCATTTTTGGGTGAACTATCCCTTTAAGGCTAACTCCCACTGCATCGTATTGTTCTGCCATTTTAACATCCATCATTGTCGTAAGTTTCGAGGGAAATAAAAACAACACGTAATGAAACAAGACCCACCGGTGTTTCAGTGTAATGAGTGACTGTGTTAACTGGTGACTCAGCAAAAAAGAAATCCGATAAAAAAAAAAAAAAGTAAAAAAAAATCCTCCATTTAAAGTCCTACATTAAGTACTAAAGTAAAAGTACTAACATATTTTGCTTTGGTTTTAGTACCTTACTTAGTACTTTTTACTTAAGTACTGAGATAAAAGTAAAAGTATTAATGTCTGCAGAAAACACAAACAGAAGATGCACCAGAATACTTTGTTTACATGTTAAAATCACAGTTTTTTCCTCTGGGGGAGGATGCTCCCAGACCCTCCTACAGGGGACTGGCTTACGAACACGTCACCTTTTTCACCTCTTATGAGTTTGCAGGTCTGTTTTCCTCACATTTTGTCTTTCATTCTCCTTGTTCATTACAAAATTTCTAACTATCATAATCGAGCTGGCTGTGTAGGAAACACAAGATAGGATCTGAGTATGTTTCTTGAACACAGCTCCTGGACTCTACGTCTCATCAACCCCACCTGACTTGCTCATACAACACAGGTTGCTGCTTGACTACAGCTGGGCGGTACTTATTTTTTGGCATTTCAGTTGCCCCCACAGGTTAAAGATGTTTAGAGGGGTAAGAGATGGTAGAGGTGTTTACATATATATATATGTATATATATATATATATATACATATATATATAATGGGAGGATATTGATCTGAGCTGCACTGAGGTCGGTCTTTGGGGAACTCCAGGATGAAATATCAGATCAGAGGGAAACTGATCCAGATATACAATCTGACAGACGTCTTCAGAGCAGTTACTACTCCTATTTTAAACAGAAAATCAATAAACTACAAACCCAAATCCCATGTAGGATATAAGTGACTGTAGAAAGCTGCGTATTGACAAACCTGAAGGCCAGAAAACAACATGACAGCTACAGAATAACATCCCACCATGTTTGTCCCCGAGCAAGAGACACAGTGAAAGACATCGGCACGGACAGTCTTTAATGACCTTACGGTGCAGTTTGAAGCTTTTCCTGTTTCTGCAGGCGGGATGACTCTGGACTGGTGCTCTGCTTCCCCCTACAGGGGGACAGAGTGAATAGCAGATTCCTCTCATCAGCTGACCAGCGCTGACACACAATGAATCAGAAATCAGACCAGCTCAGTTTGTTGTCCTGTTCTTGGCTTGTTTTAAACACATAAATGAGCTGAGCTGAACCAGGAGAGCTGGTTAATAACTGGTTACTGTGAGGTTTAGTGACCGATGCCTTTCCATGAAGGTCCCATCTATCATGCAGTGTAAACACATTCATGGCTGAATGAAACTGAACCAGAATATGTGCAAAACTGACAAAATCAGAAGTGGGAAGTAACCAAGTACAAAGACAAAAACAATATAAAATACATGACAAGATGAAAATGACGTTGAAGGTGTAACAAGACAAAAACAACGTAAGAAGACAAAAGGACATAAAAAGACAAAAACTACTAAAAGATGCAACAAGACGAAAACAACATACAAGACAAAAACAAGATAAGAGACGTAACAAACAGACAGAGGGAGTCTTGATCATGGAGAAAAGGTGAGGTTCAGTTAGCTTTACACACAAACAGTCAGTAGAAAAGACTTTCTGTTTCCTGTATTTTTTCCACTTTTACTGCAGTGAAGTTTAATCAGTACTTCTACTTTTACCAGAGTCCTTTTTTTATACAAGTATGTGCTTCTACTTGAGTAAAGAACGCTTGTACTTTCACCTCCTCTGGACAAAATAAGAGAAGTTCTAGTGTTGTAAATCTGCCCTCTGTTCTCTGTTGTTGCAGGAGTGGCCATCAGCAGCTATGCTAAATACTGCTACAGGAAACTGACAAAAGCTGCTCTGACTGGAGCCAAGAAGGTAAGAAGCAGCAGCAGCAGCAGCAGCTTAGTGTCTGTCTGTCTTCATCTTGTCCTTTCTGCTCAGAGCAAACAACAAAAGTCAATTGTACTTGAAGTATAAGACGGGTGTCTTTCTGAATCCTCTCACTGTTAACAAATCATATGAAAACAGCAGAACAAAAAATGTGTTAGTCTGTCTCTGAGTACTTCCTGACTTTCCTACGCTGTCTGTGGTTTTCAGCTTGTTAAAAACTTCTTAAAAAAGGCTCAGTAACTTCCTAAAACAGCTGCTCGCTGTATCTTTTAACAAACTAGCAAATAGTACATTTAATGGGAACTATTTTCAGCTGCAGAATAATCCAAACTTTGTGTTTAAGTGAAAATGTCCCGCAGCAGGACAGTGTATGTGGGACAGATTCAAAATAAACTAGTGTGTGTGTGTGTGTTAATGATGATGAAAGAACATGTCAGCTGAGGCTGCAATGATTTGTCGATCAGTCAATTGAAAGAACATTCGAAAAATTTGTTTAATTTTTTTCAGTCAAACTTAAAGTAAAAATGTCGAACATTTGCTGGTTCCAGCATCTTAAATGTAGTAAATGAAGAGTCTTTGGGTTCTGGACATTTTATAGACTAAACAATTAATTGATTAATCATGAAAGTAATCTGTAAGTTCTGTAAGACAAAGAAAGTAGTTGCAGCCCTGATGTCACCTAATGCAACAATGTGACTCACTAATGTGTTTTTAATAGTTTTTTAATGGAGCTAGATGGGACAAAGGAAGATGAATCAGACTGTGGATGCACACACACACACACACACACACACACACACACACAGTACTTGTTACTAGATACACTCATTGTCGGAAGAAAGAAACTGTGCTCATACATCTATTATTCAACACTTTTTGTCCAAACATGCACATATATGTATTTTAATTGACACTTTTGCATTAGCAGTAGGTCATAAAATACTTTGTTCACAGAACCATGACTGTATAGACCGTCTACATTCTCCTGTGTGTAGTGAGGATGATAATTGGATGTAATTCAACATATATAAACTGAAAGTATCATTTGCAATCAAACCCAGATCTTGTCCCAGTTGTCTCTTCAACAGTTTGCTATGTGTCATTGTCTACAACCTGTTGGAGACATTTGCAGAGATCGCTATAGTGGCTGAACATGAATACATGATTTGAAATCCCTCTTCAGGCATTGCTGCAGATTGAAAAGAGTGACACTTATGGGTTGGGTATCTGCGCTAGCTTATGTTAGAGCCGGGCCAGAGCTGCTGAGCTACTCAGTGCTGGTATTTTAGACAACAGTGTTCTTCCAACTTTGTGTCAACAGTTTGTGTTTAGCTCTTTGATTTTTCAACATGACAGTGTGAAGCTCCATGAAGAAAAGGTTTTCATAGATTAGTGTGGTTAGAAGTTGACTGGCCTGCACAGAGCTCTGACCTCAACCCCATTCAACACCTTTGAAAGATCTGGAAAGTAAGTCAGGTCTCATCACCCACAGTCAGTGCTGGACCTCACGAATGCTCTGGTGCAGTGGTGGAGAGAGAAGGGCAACAGTGTGGCTCGAGCCCAGCCCTGCTTTTCACCCCAGCTCAACCAACCCTAACCTGCAAGCCAGATGGTTTGTTACACAGAACAGAACTGTTAAAGGGCAGGCGCTTTCAAAAAACACTTGGCAAGTGACTGGATGAACCATCTGCTTATCATGTCTAACATGGGCCAACTTGAACCAGTCAGTTTGTTCGAGACGAGTTGCTTCCATGGACGCTTCTCGCTGTTGTCACACACAAAGTCATGCCTGTATCTGCCAATAGTCCCTCCTAGGATGCTGATTGGCTGCACCACTTTTGGTGCAGGCACAAATTGATAACTTGAAACCTGGAAAGATGGATTCTTGCGTGATGCCACAAATCTAATATGCATGAGGCTGTTCACCTTGGAGACCTGTGGCCTGGTGCAGAATTTATACCTTTTCTCTCACATGTTAGTGAGAGCTCAGTGGACACCACCGGAACTGTGATGCTTTCCAAGGCGTGGGCCTCTCTCATGGGGTAAATCCCATACCAGGGCAAACAAATGGATCATTTTCATTGCTGCACTGGGCACCTTGCAGCGCCTATCTCCAGCGCTCCAAATTCAGGCATCTGATCTTTGGCTCCCTTTTGATCTGCCCAAGATGACCTAGGTCTTTGCCCCCACCCTTCTGAACAGTGGACTGACTGACATATATTCAACTGCTGTTCACATGGAACCCTTCTTCACTTCAGCCTTCAAAGTTCTTGTTTGAATATTTGCCGCTACCACCAAGATCTGTACCTGCGGCGGCTCCACCGGGGCCCACGCCCCAGGCTTCTGTGCCCACCACTGTGGCTCTTATGGCAGCCAGGTCCCTGAATGTGGCAGACAGCCTGAAACCAGAAGAGTGGAGGCTGTTTAAGCAACATATTAACACCTGTGGTTTTGGCATTAGATGCCACATATGAGTGTATTTTGTGTGTGTGTGTGTGTGGGAGTGTGTGTTGGCAGGCAGCAGCTTGGCTCAGAGCCTGTGTAGCATGTAGTGCCAGAGTCTCTGCAGGCCGCTGACATGGATCATTTGTCACTTTTAGGCCTCCACAGTGTCTGTCAGGTGTTAACCTGCGAACCTCTAACAGCACACTCATGAGTGTGTGTCCTGTGGATGGACCCGTGTTTTACACTCTGACAGCAGAATATTTAGCCGTCGTCTCCTCCCACTGATGTCTGACCCATATTCTTCAAGTCCTCCAGCTGTCCTTCATCTGCACTGCTGTACTAACACAAACTCCTGTGTGTGTGGACAAGTATGACTCCTGTTTGTTACCACAGTCACACTTGGGGGACTCGCCTTCCTGTTGGGGACATAAATCATTTAAGTTTAGGTTTAAGACTTGGTTTATGGTGAGGTTAAGGTTAGATTAAGGGTAAGGGATAGACAAGTAGTGGTTATGATTATGGTTAGGATAAGCCCCCAGGAAATAAATGTAATGTCCTCTGAAGTGCTAGAAATGTATGTCTCTTTGTCCAGGGCCTGCAGAAGCCCTGTCTGGAGGAGATCAAGCACGCCAGGAACGCCATCTTCAGCCCCTCCATGTTCGGCTCCTCCCTGGAGGAGGTGATGGCGCTGCAGAAGGAGAGGTATCCAGACAGCCAGCTGCCCTGGGTGCAGACTCGCCTTTCTGAAGAGGTGTTGGGTCTGAATGGAGACCAGACAGAGGGCATCTTCAGGTGAGTGAGAGACAGGAACAGAACAGAACAGAGCAGAACACAGAGGGCCACAGAGTGTGAAGGTAACGCTGCTCTTTCACTGGAAATAGGATGTGAGTGTTGAGAGCTAGAAAGGGAAGAAAGAAGAGTGTTTTCTGATTTTTAAAGGTGCCATTGCTGTCGAAACCTTGAGGCAAGACACTGCGGGCAAAAACATGTTTTTCATTTACTGGTCAATCTGAGATTTTGGTCTTTTTTCTATGGAAGCCAACTTCTGCCAGTGAAAGAAAAAAATATCCCCATGGTAAATCAATTATGAGATTAAAAAAATAGATAAATTATTAATTAAAAAATTATGAGAAAAACGTCAATTATGAGGGAAAAATAATGCTAATTATAATGAGATAAGACAAGATTATGTGAAAAAAAAAAATCTGAATTATGAGATAAAAAGTTGATATAAAGTTAAATTTATGATTAAGTAATAATTTTGAGATGAAAAAAGTCATAATTATGAGATTAAAAAGTTGAAATGATAAGTCTAAATTATTATGATATAATAATCACAATTTCAGCTTTTTTCCTCATAATAATTCTTTTTTTTTTTAATTTATATTTTAACAATAATACCAAACAAAAGACAAACGGAACAAGCCGCACAGCAACAATAACCACAAAACATTGACATTACACAACATATTGGGAAGGGGGGGGGGGTATACAGTACATTTAATTATGACTTACTATAGGAACTACTGAAGCCTGGTAAACCACCATCTAAATGTGAATCATACCGTCCCATATCACTTCTAAACTCAGACACTAAGCTTTTAGCCAAAGTCATTACCATGAGGTTAGAACGATGCTTGCCAGACCTTATACATGTAGATCAAAATGGATTTATCAGAGGCAGGCAGGCATTTCAAACTTTGAGAAGGATGCTCAATATTATACATATTGAAAAGGAGAGCCCAGACACGGCCATTCTACCCCTGGACGCAGAGAAGGCTTTTGACAGGGTGGAGTGGCCGTATCTATTTGCAACATTGCCCAGATTTGGCCTTGGAGAGAATATCATTAAATGGATTAAACTACTGTACAGCAACCCCAGTGCAGAAGTTATGACCAATACCATTATATCCAAACCTTTTAATCTCTCCAGGGGTACGTGCCAGGGGTGCCCGTTGTCACTGCTCTTATTTGTTCTTTCAATCGAACCCCTGGCACTGTCAGTTAGATCCCACCCCCTTATTAACGGGATGACAATCAGAAAGTATGAACATTGTATTGGCTTATATGCAGATGACATTATACTTTTCTTAAAACATCTGGCTCAGTCCCTTCCCACACTTACAAACCTATTGGAACTCTACGGGAGCTTCTCGGGTTACAAGGTGACCTAAGACAGTCTGATAGAAACAGCCCACCAGTAGGGAATACATTTCATAATTCACTCTGTGGCTTTACATATTTAGGAATAAAAATCACTCCAGACATAAATAATCTCGTTCCGGAGAACTATAATCCAATTTTAACATCAGTATCAGAATCCCTTAACAGATGGTCTAATCTTCCCATTTCATTAATTGGCAGCGTCAATATTGTCAAGATGAATGTCTTGCCAAATGTTTATATCTATTCCAATCTATTACTTTACAGCCCCCATCTCATTTATTACCTAAATTAAAAGAAATGATAACTAACTTTATTTGGAATAATAAATGCCCCAGACTCAGACTCACTCTACCTGCCATATGAAAGAAGAGGGCTCCAAGTTCCAAACCTTCTCTGCTACTGTTGGGCAGCTCAGATTAGAGCAGCTATGCATTGGTTCTCAGACAATGCTGCAATGCCCTGGGTCACAATAGAACATGCCACTATATCTCTTTTACCCCTAAACCTGTACTTGTATTCTGACACATTTAAAAACTTGTTAAAAAATACCCATGATCCATTTGTTAAGAATACATTAAGAGTCTGGTATAGGGTACAAGCACACCTAAATATTGTGCCAGATTTATCATGTTTTACACCAATATGGGGAAACTGTGGATTTTCTCCAGGCAGAGCTGATCCTGGCTTTAGACTGTGGGCAGAGAGAGGGATTAGCAAAGAAAGACAAGGGGACATGTAAACAGCCTGTGTCCTCTGACCTGCAGGGTACCAGGGGACATAGATGAAGTCAATGCCCTCAAGCTGCAAGTGGACCAATGGAAAATCCCCACAGGACTGGAGGACCCACACATCCCAGGTAAACACACACACACACACACACTCCCTCACTGAGTCCTCACATTAACTCTCTGATGATGCACACGCAGCAGCAGCAGCAGCAGCAGCAGCAGAGCAGATGTTCACATGACGTCATGTAAACTGTTTTTAAATGTGCTTTCATGGAGGTCTGAGCCTGTCCCTCTGTCGCTGTCTCTGTCTCTGTGTGTCCCCAGCGTCTCTGCTGAAGCTCTGGTACAGAGAGCTGGAGGAGCCACTGATCCCTCATGAGTTCTATGAGGAGTGTATCAGTCATTATGACAACCCAGAGGCAGCTGTCAACGTGGTGCTCGGCCTGCCACACATCAACAAACTGGTGCTCTGCTACCTCATCCGCTTCCTCCAGGTAACACACACACACAGACACACACACAGAGTTTACCACAGCCTACACCTCCTAAAGCAAATTAAATCCTGAAGCCAAGTCACAGCCCTACACTGATACCATTATTTACTAATATACTGTAATATATTGTATTGTAACCTCTGTTAGTGACACTGGAACATTTCGGTTTCAATATCAACATGAAGTCATGACTTTTGATACTTTTATTAAAGGTGGGGTTTGCTTTCCTAATCCAGTACACTTTTCTCAAATTCAGCTAATATCCAGCTAATAATCCTTGCAGTCCTCCAGCTCCCTGTTCTTTGTGTGCGCTGAAAACCCCCCAGTATTTCTACACAACTCTGGCCCTGTAAATGGCTATAATCAGAGTGTCTCAGACCAAAAAGCGAAGTGGATATTTGCCTCGTGTTACTCGCAAGAGCTTCTTTATTCACTCCAAACAGGCAGCCGTAAACTAATGAGCAACATGCGAAGAGCTAGCAAGCATTGGTCAATAGGCACCAGCGGTGTGTGTGTTTGTGTGTGTACCTCTGACAGCACTCACCAGAGAGGCTGGTTCTTTCTGTTTTGTCCCTTCTGTCTCTCTTCATTCCTCCACTCCTCTGTGTACGTTTACAAAAATACATCACTCCTCCCGTCAGCAGTCAGCTTGGACAGAGAGACTAATAGCTTCACTAGCTTACTGTAGACAGCCGAGCACGGTCGCCTGAGAGGGAAGAGTGAAGATTAATCTGCTCTTTAGTCCCAAAAGTAAAAAACAAACAAACTCTGAGCTCTGCTCTTGCTCATGAACAGGTCCCCAACTCCTCTATAGGTTGGTGCTGCAGACAGGTTGAGAAGCAGGAGTGAAGATAAATTCATTCTTTAATCCCAAAAGTTTGTAAACTCTCCTCCTGACAGCAAAGGAGTCGGCATCAGGTCTGTCCCCGGCTCCCCGATTAGACTCCTGTCAGTCAAACAAACACACCTCTCTTCATGCATGGATATGTTTAAATGAAACTGAAAGGCTATATCCACTCAAACTGCAAAAGTGAAAGAATAAAGTATCCCTGTGGTAAGTCATAATTATGATATTAAAAAGTTGAAATTCTTATTATATAATCATGACTTTTTATCTGATAATTGTGACTTTTATTCACCATAGATTATCTTTATACATTGCATCATAAATGTTGTATTTTAGTGTATTTTCATCAAAGCTGTAGTTTAAGAGTAGGAACAGAAATTCACAATTCGCTATTTCAACTTTGTCATAGTGATGATATTGCTTTGAAATTTAGATTTTTTACTGGGCCAGGATAAAACTTTTCATTTCAAAATCTTCATTTGACTATGGAATGTAAATAGAAATAGGTTTAAATACACTGGATCTCATATTTCTTAGCTTATTATGGCCTTATGGTTGAGGAGTTATTCCTGATCCTTTCAGATATGTTGTTCTAGCTGTTTTTGCCTAAAACAAGGGCTAGACAAGAGGAGGATTTATTTAAAAGGCGATAAAATGTCTTAAATGTGACCTGAGGGAACCTTGAGAATGTTCTGCTGTGTTTTGTGTGTGCAGGTATTCGCCCAGCCTGCCAATGTGGCCATCACCAAGATGGATGTGAACAACCTGGCCATGGTGATGGCTCCCAACTGTCTGCGCTGCCAGTCCGACGACCCCAGGGTGATCTTTGAGAACACCCGCAAGGAGATGTCCTTCATCCGGGTGCTCATCCAGCGGCTGGACACCAGCTTCATGGATGGAATCCTATAGCGCCCCCACCACTCTCTCTCTCTCTCTCTCTCTCTCTCACACACACACACACACACACACACACACACTTCCATACACTACCCCCAGCCTCCCCTCTGCTCCCTTTAACCCCCTCCATGACAATGGCCCTCTTACACACTCCCCCGGCACAGGAACATCATACACACACATGGTTGCTGCTGGGTGAATATTTTGCCTCTCCGACATGTTTACTTTTCTGGAAACTAACAAACTGCCTTGTTTTGAGTTGAGTCCACTGAACATTTTTGAGTTGAACCAGCTGTTTTTAATATTTCTCATAGTTCTTTAACCAACATTGACATGACAAAAACACCAAGTTCCAAGGTTTTCATATGACAACAGTACTGTATGTGCCTTCACATACATCAACACAGTATACACATACAGTCTGAAGATATTAGCAGGGATCTCATCTCATTGGTTAGTTTCACTGGTAGGCTCCAGGACCTCAGAGGTTCACTTTAAAATCTTTCTATGAACTTTTTCTCTTGGTTTCCCCTGCTTAACACACACACACACACACACACTACATGCACACTACACACACACTTACATACAGTCCTAAGCCCCAGGATTCCACCCACTGCAGTGTACAATACCATCGAACTCAAAGCAAGAATTAGATTTAAACATACATGACAAACACACATTCTCACACACACACTGGCTACGCAATGTACACATACTGTAGGGATCAGAACCAGAAATTCACCGAGCTTAACTGCGCCACCGCATCAGTACTTTATCAGACCGATCGTGCTAGATTTCTGCCGCCGAAGGCAGGTGGACAGGTGAAGCTGTGTCCAACATTGTTTTACACTGCCATGACTCAACACAGAGGCTTTTTACTCCTCAATCTGTGATCTTCCCTCACCGCGATCTAAACCATAAGACAAAACACTGTATCTTCATTGTATGAGTGGGATGTTTCCTGCCAGCTGCCTGACTTTAAACAGGTGGAGCTGTTCAGGAAGACACTGATGATCGGGTGATTGCTTTTTTGGCCACTTGGCCACAGTGAGGTAGCCTGACACACCGGAGGGTTTGTTACACAGAACCATCTGGGAAGTCGTCCTCAGAAACCGTTTGGAAAAGGGCAGGCACTTTAAAAAAAAAAAAAAAAAAAACCTGGCAGGTGATCACATGAACCATCTGTCTATCACGTCTTAACACGGGCTAACTTCAACCAGTCAGATCAAAGAGCGAAAACATCCTCTCCATGGAGAAAAGCCGTTCTTTGCTCTTCTTTCAATGAAGAAATACTCTCCAGTTCTGATTATAACTGATGCTACCATTTTTTGTTTGAGACGAGTTGCTTCCATGGACGCTTCTCGCTGTCGTCACACCTAAAACCACACCCGTAGCTGCCAGTAGTTGCTGCACCACTTTTGTTGCGGACACAAATGAATAACTTGAATCCTGGCAGGATGGATTTTTGCAAATCCAGTAAACAGTGAGCAGAACTTGGACACTAAATTGCATGTAGTTGTGTTTTGACTTCATGGCTCCACAACATACTGAACACATTTTATTATAAAAGTGACTCATCCTGCTTTGTGGCAGACTATGAGGACTATTCAAAAAGTGTAGTATCAAAAAGTGATATGAGAATTCGTTGAATTCAATTTCACTCCAAAAAGATCTTAAAGTAGACATACTCTGATCATTTTCTGGGTCACACAGCTAATTAAAAACAATCTAGCTATACACTGATTCTTATGTTTTCCTTGTTAACAGTGTTGGGGAGCCTTTAAAAACAACTAGTTACATTACAATATTACTGCCATTAAAAAGTAATTCATTACATTACAGTGTTAACTACTGAGAAAAGTAACTTGTTAGATTACTTTTGCTTTACCAAAAATGAAAACCACTTTGCGATTCCTTGCACATGTTGGCTGTATTGTCCTGATGATCTGACAGAGAACTGAGCAGAAGTATATTACACAGCTGCCTCTATGAAAACAATGAAACAGGCTTGTTTAGCCCACAGTACGTCATGTTTCAACATTCAACTAGACTCACTAGACTCCAATCACTTGATTCGTGGTAGAGAGTCATGTCAGTTTACTTTCTGCTCACCGGCTGAACCTGTTAGCCTGACACACCAGATGGTTTGTTACACAGAACCATGTGGGAAGTCGTCCTTTGAAATTGTTTGGAACAGGGCAGGCACTTTCAAAATACACTTGACAGGCGATTGGATGAACCATCTGTCTGTCACTTCAACCAATCAGATCAATGAACCATACGACATAGTTAGAGAGTGACCCTGCGAGGCAGCTGGAGAATCCTTTAGTTCTGTGTAACAAATCATGTGGTGTGTCAGGTTACTACCAGCAGAACAAGTTGGTAAATCTTACCGAAGCTGGTCTGGAAAACATTTTTTCCACAGAGAAAAGCCTTTGCTCTTCTTTCAATGAAGAAAAATACTCTCCAGTTCTGATATAACTGATGCTATCACAGTATCAACGCTAACCTCTTCAGGAGCCGCAATTGTTTGTTCGATACAAGTCGCTTCCATGGATGCTTCTCGCTGTCTTCACACCTAAAACCACGCCCGTAGCTGCTAGTAGTCCCTCCTATGATGCTGATTGGCTGCACCACTTTTCTCAAACAGATAACTTGAGGCCTGACAAGATGGATTCTTGCGTGATCTCGCAATTCCAGCTGCCTCTCAAGGTAATGAACCTGTGCCAACAAAGGACATCAGCCAGTGACTCTCGCCTCGACTTTGTGACAGATTTTCGCCTGCAACCACGCAAACTCATTTTACAGCAGTCTTTGGAATCAGGCGAGCTTAACGAAATCTGGTCCTGTCTGTCCACCTGCCTCAGTATTTGGTGCCGTCCAGTCACGTCAGCCGTCGTCCGCAGCCCGCCTGAACCCGTCATCAACACATACAGTAGTCTGGATGATAGCAGCACTGCCAACAAGGCCCCATCCGTCACGTTCAAACACAGCACAGCATGCTCGTACTTACTGGGAGGGATTTGAGAAGTGCCAGCTCTCCCTCAGTACCTCCCCCTCCAGCCCCATCCCCTCACCCCCTCCACCTCACCTCACCTCACCCACCACTGAGCCCCAACAGGCCTTTCTGCTCACTAATGATCTGTGAATGTGTCTACCCGCGTGCTTGTCTGTCTGTCTGTCTGTCATTGTTTACAAAATGTACCCGTCTCTTGCATCATTCAGTCTCTGTCTCTGAGCCAGTACTGTTGTTTATTGCGTTCATTTGAGATTTTCGCTGTATTTAACAGAACTTCTGTTTTTAACCCGTTCTTTTTATATGATTTAATTTATTGATATTTATTTGAGGAGATTTCCTTAATGCCTTCTCGAGATATTGTATTGTAGGCTCCGGTGTGTGTGTGTTTTTGTTACGGCACATGCGTGTATGTGTGTGTATGACTGCGTGGATGTGCGATCGGGTATAGTTTTCAGTACGGTAGGGCACACACGTGTTGATGTATGACTGTGTAAATCTCGCTGTACCAGTTTGATTCATTCGGGGTTTGTTTTGTGACACAACTGAAAGGATGATTGTGAATCATGGAGACTCACAGACACACACACACACACACACACACACACGGACCATCCTGGAAACACACTGACTTCCACCTTAAAGGTCCAGATGACACTCAGTCTCACCGTTCATCTTTGTTTTTTTGTTTTTCTTTGTGCAGAGACTGCTGAGTGTCGCTGTGTGTGTGTGATGTGCAGCTCACTCACTCTGACATACACACTCCACATAGAGAACATGTACATTGACACTGTACAGACTGTAAAAATAAGTATATAGAGAAACAAGAGAGGACAAAGCACCATATGTAACAGTGGAAATTTGCTGTGGAAGTTCATGTAACAGGGTGGGTGGTTGTTTTATTTTT
>JAJHUR010096691.1:0-14002 GCA_027495735.1 Lutjanus campechanus
CAATCCAATTTTGGTATCTGAAGTTGGACAGCCGATATCAATACTATGTCACTATCAGTGTTCTTTTTTCTTGATTTTTATTATTAGTAGTAGTAGTGGTGGTTGTTGTATTAGTAGTAGTAAGATTACATGAAGCTAAAACTGAACTTCAGTCTGGAAAGATTGTGTAGTTTGTATAATGTAACTTATGTAACTTGGCATCCTTCAACTAGCTGATAGGCTGAGAGACAGCCCTCATTTGCCTGTCTGATGATGTATTTCTGATATCTGATGAGCATCTTAAGTCAATATTGGTCTTGATACCAATATTGGAGCGGATTGGGCCCATCTCTTCTAAAATATTTAGGATTAATATTTAAAACTGCCCTTTTATCGCAGTATTTGTGCCCCCCACACTATAGTCTGTTCCTCTAAACAGTTACACACTTTAGCTTTCATATCTTTATTAGCACAACGCAGTCTTCTACTTCAGTGGAAATCAGATTGAGCCCCATCCATCCCTCAATGGCTTCAGGGTGTCATGTTTATTTTTAATTGGAAAAAATGAAAAATGTATGAACTGACGGGTAACTCTGAGAAATTTGTGGGGAAAAGGCAGCCCTTTATTACATATTTCAACTCACTGAAGGTCTTACTGCCAGACCAAACTTCTGTCTTCTTCTTTTTCATCATTTCCTCCCTTTTTCTTTTTTATTTGTTGCTTTGTTTTTATTAATGTTCATCAAAAGAAAGAGTTTGTTAATATCTGCAAGGGAGAAGGGATATATACAGTTGTGACTGATGTTCCAGTTCTGATGAAGGGGTTGGATGGGGTGATGGGAATAAACAAATGAGGGGGAGTTTTACAATTACATTCTTCCTGTAATATGTTGATCCAACTCTTCATAAAATAATGTCAAAAACAGGGAAATGTGGATACCTTGAAAAATGTCTGCTAAAACTGCACTCATTAATAACTTTTTAATAATTTTCCTTTTGCTGAATAAGTATTACAGATCTGTCAATTAAAATAAGATGTTCTCTGTTATGTGCATGAATATTTATGTTAAACAAAATCTGTAATCACTTACGTCAGCAAGATTCAATCAGTGAATCTAAAAGTAAAGGCTAACGGTGTTCGATCCGTGTCCATTAGCAAAGGCTATCACAGTGAGGGACACAATTATGCAGACAAACAGCATAATTAAACTGGACTGTGAGCAATCTTTATTCAATTTGCACCATCAGTGCCAATGGCCATCAGAGGCGAGGACATTGGTGCTGATTCAACTATAGCTCTCGTCTCTGAAATGCTCAAATACACACATATGTATCAGCTCTCCTACCTCTGCACTCACTGTCGCTGGCCCTGCGACGGTGCCTGTTGTTGGGGTTGAGCATGGTGATGTAGCCACACTGGTGCTCAAGGTCTACGTGCTCCTTCAGCTTCTGCAGCGCCTTGTGCGTACACATGTTGGAGTAGGAGAACTCTGCACAGGACAGAGGGAGGAGGCACAAACAATAGATACTTCTATTAATATCTGCATTCATATAAAATGTTTCTCCAGAGGATGTAGTATTCTGAAAGCAAATGTATTAAGGGGATGAGACTTCGGTGCTAGTGTTAAGCTTGACACACAAATTCACTAAGAAAAGGATTTCAGAGGATTCAAATCATTTTCATAATGTTTGACGAGTTAAAACCCTCAAAGCCAAAAGCTGAATGTTTGAGTCACCAGAGAAAAGAGCACAGCTTTGCTGAGGTTATGTTAATCATTTACGCACAATACTGCAGTGACAATATACTAGGGATGACCTGAATATTATTTTTGGGGCTTCAACAAAACCTGTCATACTTTATTCAAACTTGTTTACTTACCTACTTTGCTAATATTGTACTTATGAATCTAATGAGAGACGAGGACATCAGCCACAATGCGTGCGGAGGGTCGAACTCTTACATTCGTGCAATTGGGGCAGATATGCTCCTTATCGAGGATGCTTTTCCGTGCACTTGTATCACATGCGCACGCCGGGTTATGATGTGCATCAGACTCAAAAGTCAGTCTCTGAACACATCGCATCATAAAGGCTATACAGTAATTCAAACAAGATTTTCACACTAAAATGGATGCAGCGGCCGCATTGTAGAGGCACAGTAGCTCATATCTCATATCACAGCTGAAGGTGTGATTAACACGCTGCAAGGTGTTGCGCAGACACTTGAAAAGAAGGCAGAACTTTTCGCCACAAGGGTAGACAACTTGGAGAGCGAAAGCCAGCGCAATAACGTGTGTATACTGGATACACCTGAGAAAGAAGAAGGCTCTGAAACCTGTTATTACATCGAAAAATGGATTGCAGACAATTTGGACATACTGCCTCCCGTTCTGGACTTGAGTACACATTTTCAGTACTCTTTCCACAACTGATACTGATATTAGTAGATATGATTAGTTATTCATTTGTAAGTTAATCCTGCTTCTGTAAAATAATGTTTACCTAAGATTTTGCAAATAAATGTAGCTTTAATATTTGGACTAAATTATTCCACTTTACTGCACATTAGCTTTTTCTATGTATTAGCACAGACTGTATAATGTCAGTTACTAAGTGATTTTATACTGTAGTTTTATCCACATATAATAACTCACCTGCTTTAAGATCTTCTTCATCAAAGGGGAATGGGATGTGAACTGTTTCTCCATGACCGTGCATACCGTGACCCTGAGAGTTACACACACACACAGAGTACAGTTTATATATCCACACAGTGAGACCTGGTGCCAAGTATGTTATTACTGAAAACACACAAGGAGAGTATACCACAAGTGGGACCAAGTAATTGTTTTGCAACTCACAAGTAAGTAAACAGAGCCTTGACTTACCATTCTTTGCACACACAATTCAAATGTCTATCAAAGTTGGATTTTTTGCATCTCCTTCTGTAATGTTTAACCTGCATGTTTTGCATACTGCAGTTCTTTTTTTGTTGACTGCCATGTAGATTTTGTATGAGAACGTCCACAAGTTCAAATTCAAGCAATTATGCCAAGTAAATCCTGACACAACCTCATTACCTGGATTAGTACAGCAGAGTGTGTGAGGGCATCGTTGAGCATGGTCAGCACGTTAGATGTAGGGACGACTCCAGGGTCGTGACCCCAGGAGGTGATCAACAACCTGTCATAGACCTAAACAGACAAAAACAAACAGGTCAGGAAAGGATTCATCCACAGCTGCTCATCACTGAAAACATCGGCACTGTGGTCTTGCAGTACAACTGTAGACTGTGTAGTACCTTTTATGGGAAATGCTGAATTATGTACAAATACTTTATTCATTTTCAGTGTAACATTTTGAAGGATGAATTGACCTTGTTGGTATGAATAATCTAAGAAAACAATATATTTGTTGTTAAACTTGTCAACTTTTGATTCTAGAGTGCTGAGCTGATAGGCCAGTATGAACTGGAAAGGCTGGGATTCATGCTATAAATGTGAGTGAAATGAGAGAGTGGATGGATGTGTTTATGAAGCGCGGCACCAGAATTGTTTTGTCTGTCCATTTTTCAAGCACACCCCCCTGCCAATGTGATGTTTTGTCTTCCTCATGTGTCGCCATGATACCCTGCCTTACAACTCATCACTCATCATACAGAGTAATGATAAATAATAGAATATTTTCATTTAATATAAAGTTTTTAAAAAAAAAGATTATTGAAACAATGTAGTGGGAAAGAATAACAGCAAAGAGAAGATCAGAAACAAACAAGTACAAAGAAAATTAGATTTATACATTTCTACATGTAATTAATATTAGACGTTGCTTAATCTAGGAAGTGAAAAAGAAAACATCATTCCTCTGTTCGACATGTCAACTTATCAACTTTCCGCTAAAACAAACATCAGCTAATTAAAATAATAAAACCTCCTTCCTGCTACTGATTAACCTGCCATGATTTCTTGCAAAGTTGTTCCCTGCTGAGTCACAGCTTTTTCATTAAATTGACTTTTCTGTTTTGTTAATTATTTTCAGCTCTGAAGGTAGTGATGGAGTAAATATTGTGCTGTTGCTACAGTTCACTGTGAAGAAAAAAAAAAGTGGAAAAAGATAAACTGAGAAGTAGACAAGGAGAAAAATAAATGCTGACCCATTTGCATGATATTACCCATCCTCCCCAGAGAATTTACTGCATCAAACTCTCTTTTGTCCCCTGTTTCACATTCCCAGGATACTTGGAAAATTCCAAGACCACTGGGAGGCCTTTGAGGGAGAAAATGCAGGTGCAGGGTGTGATATGACTGCGATTGTGATGTGCCAGGTGCTTTGTTGAGAAATGACAAAGGAAAACAGCCTTGAATTTTACCTCCAGTGCTCTTAGATTACCTTTTCCTCCAAGTGAAACGGCAAGGTCAAACTTTAAAAAATGGACAGGTGTCAAAGCGGAATGAAAAAGCATCCAATCACCTCTTTGATCAGGCTCGAACTATCGTTTTTCTTGGCACATGAGGGGCTTTTCTTATCTGAACTTCAAAGACATCTCATTTGCTTGGCATACTTTTACTCACTCAACCGTGTACCTGAACTTGATTAATTATTAGTTAGGTCTAACCTGGAATATGTCGGGCAGTTTGCGGAGTCTGGAGCCTTTGGAGAGCAGCAGAGACGGCGGGCCTTGGCCGGTCACATGGTACAGGTACAGCTTGAACCAGATGGAGCTCACCTCGGGGATGGCGGGGCCAATGTGCTGCAGGGAGAAACAAACATTAACACACACACACACACACATACGTAAGTGCACAGGAGCAGAACTAATGCAAACACATGTACACATCCTCAAGATATTTCATTTCTTACATGAATACACACTTCAAAGTAACAGAGACAAAGGAGGAGAATTGTGTCTTTGTTGTTCTTCTGTCAGAGGAGCAGAAATTGAAGCTGCTATTAGAGATGTGAGCAGAAAACAAAGACAAGAATTCACTGGATTCCACTTCGCTGAGTCCCAGCAGTGTGAGAATAAACAGCAGCATGAATGGCACAACAAGAGTTTAACTTCTTTCCCTCAGCCTCTCTGAGCTCAGCTAGAAAGCTGGACTGTGGCCAGGCAGAGGAATTACTCATGAGTCTCGCCTCCCTTCCTCTCGTTCCCTCTGCTCTTTGTGGAGTTTTGTTGTCGGGGGCAACTGCAGGTTGAGCGCCCACAAAGCATGCTCTCACAGTCACAAATCACTCCGGGCGCGCAATTGTGTACACACAGCAAGAGGGCAAACACAGAACACACACACACACACAAACTGTCGACTAAAACACAAACACTGGAGTTGTGGGGAACATTAGATCCAACATCCCAGCATGCCACACAGTATCCTCCTCTTCTCTCCCTCCAGGCGTCATACCTGAGGCGTGCAGCTGCTGATGGGTCTGATCTCGTTGCTGAGCGGCGCCATCGACACCAGCAGCTTGTAGTTCTTGTTGAGGACGCGGCTGCAGGTGGCCTGGTCCAGACCCAGCAGGCTCTCACAGCGTAACATGTCCAAGGGGAAACCTAGAAGAGGAAAAACCAGAGACAATCACAACTTCTTTTAAAAACAGGCTGGGAATCAAGTGTGATTAGGTGTATGCATATATTTTTGACCAGGAAGTGAGGTGCCACATAGATGCACCACATTTAGACAAACTGTGCTGTTAGTAAAGAGAAAACCCATCTCAAACAATGGCAGAACTTTAAAGTAATAAACCAAAACTTTTTTTAGCTGTACCTGTATTGTATACCTGTTTTTTTTACCTGTAAGTACTGTATATTTGTATTTGCATTTTTGCTATAAGCTGGGATGTTCACATCTTGTGTTTTTAAACTGATGTTTAGTAACGTGTGCTGTCCCTTTTAAATAAACAAATTAAATAAGCTGAGTTTGCATTCTTGTGTCTTAAATGACGTGACTGAAGTAACCACATGGATAACGTCCAAACTTTATGCTAAGCTAAAGCCAGCTGAAGGATACAGCCTTATTTTAAATTCACTGCAGGGCTCAAAATGAACTTTTTCCCTCAGTTTCCCAAATTCTAGTTTCAACTGTGCCAGACTTTAGAACCACAGTTGTAAAACTAGTTGTTGTTTTTTTCATTAAATACAGTTTAATCATTTTGTTTCACTAACTTGCATCACTTCTTTGATTTACTCTGGTCCACCACGCTAGTTAAATAAAACACTAAAATCACCCTACGTGCTTGGCCACAATCAGTTATCATATAATCTTTTAGTCACTGGCTGAGTTACTGTTTCTTGTTTGTTTCTAACGGATCAGTAAATGCATCAATTAATAAGTGCCTCATTTTAGGTAGTTCTTAGCACACCTATATTAGTTCTAGTGTTCATTTTTCTGATCAGTTTGGTTTTAATTAGTTATTTAAAGGGAGTTTCATGTCATGATTGACAGCTGAGCTCTGCTCGCAAGTGAGTTGGCCGGCTGTACAGAGGGGAACTCGAAAGCGCAGCTCTAACCTTGATCACTGCTGCACAGGCTCTGGCTCCAATGACATCAACAGCACAAGATGGTAGCACTTGCATCCCCGATATCTGTGCTTTATTTTTGTACAGTGAGAGAGACTGGAGCCGCATCGTTCATCTTTATTTAAGGCAATGGTGTCCCCTTACATTTCCCAAATTTCAACAAATGACAACTAAAATGATATACTGTATATTCCGCGGTGCATAAACGTAATAATTTCATTTAGTTTCTCTACTGTCCCAGAATTGTCACATATCTTAGTGTCCCAGGTGCTATTTTTATTGTCCCCGGGACAAAAGACATCTTAGTTTCAAGCATTGATTTACTGGACAGATATGAGCGTGGTATCGATCTTTTCAGCTAACTCTCAGCAAGAAAGCAAATGAGCTTATTTCCCCCAATGACAAACTATACCTTTAAATGAATAGAAGTTGGGGAACAAGGGCAAATAAAGCTCCTGTAAGGTAATCTACCAAGTGTGGATGCCTTAGCCGGTAACTTGAAGGTTGAAGAACAGTGGATCACATCCAGAATGCGCAGTAAAGATTCTTTGTTTCTTTACAGCCGAGGTGTTGAGACGAGTGTCTCGCTCCAAGGTGACTTGTAAAGAACGTCCTCTCAAAAGACACAAGTGTCAACTCGACATTCTTGGATTTAATAATCACTTCATGCCTCCTAAATATAAAGCTAAGGGGCAAGAGGTGTCTATGAACTACTGAGAGTGATGACTAACAAACAAATCAGCGGCAGAGTCAAATTTCCAGGATGCAAAGAACTGACAGAAACTCAGCCAAGCAGGTCAGAGAACCGATGTTTATATTTATTCCACGGCATAAAGAGAAACAATCCTTCACAAAAGCCAATTATAATGAGCAACGAGACTGTTGTTTCATACTGTGTTGTCTAAAGGAGGTTGATTTTTGTGATGTGATTCTAATTTACCTCCATAATTTAAATTTTACCCCACAGTCTGCCATTAAGAGTCGAGTGCTCTCCGGTGACCAGAAACATCAATCAGCCTCTGTGTTGTCAATCAAGATTCAGCTTTTTATTACCATGTGGTGCTGCTGAACACAGTCTAGTCTGCTGAGAGATTTGTTGGCAAGATTAATTTTCCTCACTTCCTAAATGAACAATCATCAGGATCATCACTAGACTCTTGAATCATTGTTGGCTTAGTTCAGCTTCTGCCAGCAGGCTCTCGGTGCGCTCGCTCCTCAGCAGACGCCTGGAGCAGCAGCTGAGGAGGACGACTGAGAGATAAGACAATCAGGACTGAGGCATGCAGCCAAAGCAAACAAACAGCATCTGGTGGCTACACTGAAAATCAGAGATTTGCTTTGTCGTCACTGGAGGACTCACTCTGCTGCTCCCTCTAGAGACGCAAGTAGAACAATGCAGCTTTGCTCTCAGAGTGTGAAAGTAAATCCAGAAAAATGTGACCACACTCAAGAGGAACTATTCAAGCACCGGTGAGGGTGAAACAGACAGCTGAGAGCGACACAAAGATTTGCCAGAAGCAGCTTAAAAAGAAGTTTCACTTCATTTTTGTGGCTTCAATAAGAGTTTCCGTCCCTATGCAGAACTTTCATATGAATAATAACTTTTTAAAGCTTCATTAATTACTGATTTTCCACAAACACAGAACAAGTTAAAGTCTGTTAGTTGGGAGTCATTTAAAGTAGTTGTTTGACTCAGCTGTGGTAATGATAGTTCAGAATATCTTTGCAATAATTGAGAGAGAAAATAAAAAGAAAGTGTTAAAGAGCTGCTAATTTTAGCCTCAGTTGCTCCCAAAAAGTGTTGTTTCTTTAAAAAATTTTTCTACTCTATTAATTTGTGGTCCCTTAGGGTAAAAGGAACCAGAGGTATTAAACAACTTTACAGCCACTGTGTATTCCTCCCACCCCATAAACCCAACAAATTATAATCATAATAAAGAAAGAACAATGATATTAACAGTAATAGCAATATATCTGATTAAGGAACTTTAATAATAGAAAAGAAAAAAGACAGAATAACTAACTAAGTAAATTTAAATAAATTAATGGGAAGGTTATACCTTAATATTCAAATATAATATTTATTTTATCTGAATTCTTCCATCTCAAATCAAACATTTTGGTAAGATTCCTATTCTTGTGATTTATTTTCTCCATTTTATAGATTTTGTTAATTGTGTCTTTCCACTTGCTTAGCTGTGGTGCCTCTGGTTTCAACCGGTGTTCGGTTTAAGTGCTGCTAATCATAAAATTCTGAAAAGATACTTTACAAAATATTGAGAAAATGGCTGTGGTGTTCTACCAAGAAATAATGTAGTATAGTACGCACTGAAAAACGGTATCCGTAGCTTTGCTTATTTCAGACCAACATTGCTGCAAAACTGGGCAAGAAAACAATATTTTTTTGCCCTGATTTTTGCATTTTCTATTTATCTGGATTTCACATGGTTTTTAATATTTATATGAATGGATAAATTCCTGTTTGTCACTGAAAATAATGAGCCAGTTGTGCTTTGAATCACACACATGAACACACTCTGATAACATTCACTCTGCCACCAGCTCGCAGCTTTCACCTTAAATTTCTCTGATTTAAATATGCAGTTTTGTAAGTGATTTTGAAAAATTACAAAACGTCAGCTGCATTTTTATCACAGAAACAACAAAACAAACAAAAAACACGGATGAAGCATAAAGGGAACTGTGTGCAAACAAAAGAAAAAAAAAGAGTTTCTATTCTATTAGTGCTGTTGGGGCTGAAAAGGAAAACAAGCAGGCCAGCTGTGTAATAATACACAACAAGACATCTGGCCTGCAAGCTGCCTATTTATCACATGAAAAGACATGTACAGATGTATGACATCTGGATCCTGCATGTCCATAAAGGGAATTACAACGAGGGTGTAACTGTATAATTACCTATATTTGGGATGTCAGGTCCCTGGTCCTGAGTGAGTTCTTTGTTGTAGCGCAGGAAGAGGATGGTGTTTTTCAGGGTCAAAGCGTGGTCAAAGTAACGCTGGGCCTCGCCCTCTGCTGTGCTCTCCACCTGTGGACACAGAAACCAAGAAGTATGTCAAAGCAGACTGTTGTGAGTATGTGCACATCAAGCTATAAATTAAAGGTGCTCCAGGTCAGGTTTTTGGGGCTGATCACTGATTGCCAATCGCAAGGTTATTCGCTTCTATTTATCATGTAGCACTATTTATTTATTTAACTATTCTTAAAGGCAGAGTCAGTAGAATTTGCCCGAGCTGTTTGTATCAGCATCAAGATGTCAAATACTAACATTCTGGGTTGGTGAAACCTCTCGAGCACAGCAAAACAATGAGAAAAATTAGAAAATACAGGCAGATGGCAGGCTCTCCGCTTGAAAGAGATTATGTCAGATGCTTGATGAGTGTTAATTTTGGACCCGTCATCTAATCCGCTCTTCTGACTGGCCTTAGAGAGCACAGATCTAACTATTTAGAACAAATATCTGACAATAATGATTAGTGGCTGATCAATCGGAGCACCTTTACTAAAAATTATCTTCTACATCAATTTAGTCTCCTCTGGTGTTTCGTGACCGAGGCTTTAATAAACACTCTAATGAATAAATCTGTATTTTCGTTGTTTCCATTTCTCACCTTCTCCAACTCAGCCAGGAAGCTGTCCAGAGTCTCATCGGACAGCTTACCCACCTCAAACATGGTCACTGCATGACTCTTCAGGTTCTGTTTGGGAGAGACAAAGACACAGGGGATTCAAAGTGATGTCTCCATAAAGCCTTCAAATATTGAGTATCTGTGTGTTCACATCCAGTCACTGACCGGAGACAGGTTGCCCATCATGAGGAAGGCTGTAAGGGTGGAGTCAAAGAGGAAGGCGATCCTCTTCGTGGGTGCAACTGGGATGCTCAGACTGCTTACGCTGGCTGTGTCTGCTAGAGAGACGTCACAGAACATTAATGCATTTAATAGCACCACTGCACGGCTGCATCATTTTTAAACTGAAGATGTGAGTTTATGATTTTCTGAAAATGAAACTTGTTTACAAGGACCAACTAAAACATCTCTTTCTCAAAAAGTTTTCATTTTACTTGATTATTAAGTTGTAAATGCAGTCGATGAACAGCCACTTTGATAATATCCAATTTGTGGGTCTGTGCAACACTACAGTGCCGCCTTAACACGCATAACAAAGTTAAAATTAGACCAAAAATTAGACCATTTAAGACAAACACTTATTAATGTGAGAATGACTTTCAGAAGCACGACTGAGCCTTCCGAGGGATTAATTAGCGCTGCTGCAGTAACGTTCAAAAAGTGCTTTGTGAGTATACATCAGAATGTGTATTTATCTGCGTGCACTGTGGAGTTTTTGTATACGTGTGTGTGTGTGTGTGTGTGTGTGTGTGTGTGTGTGTGTGTGTGTGTGTGGTCAGACGGACCCTGGTCCTCCAGACTGGTGGTGTCAGTGTCAGTGGCTGAGGAGCCTCCCTCCATGACAGGACTGCCCTGCTCCCAGGACAGCAGCATCTTCTGAGGGTCCATAGTGCTCCTGACACAGAGGACGGAGACATAGTGAACAAAAGACAGAGCACCGTTACAACTATCAAACCAGTGGTGGTAGTAGTGGTTGACCTGAAGTATTATGTAAAGTTTTAAGTAAAAATGACGAGTAAAATCAGCTGGCCTTTTTTCATCTGTCAGTGAACTAATCTGCCTCATTTTAACAGGTCTTTAGACTGCAGCTGAAACAGACAGCTGGGGACTTTGGGTGGAAATGTGGCTTATGGAAAAGGTTGAATCTTTCAAAAAAAAAAATAGAAGAAGAAAAAACAAGTTTTCTTCAATATTTTATCAATTTAAACATTGGAAATGCACAATGGTAATGGCACTGTTGCCATTACAGGAACATGAGTGGTTGATAGTGGCTGCCTGCACAGTCAGCACATACTTGAGTCTGTTGACAGACGGGGCATTCTTCCAGGTGGGGTGGAGCTGGTCTGAGCTGAAAACTTGACCTTTCTTTACAGCGAAGCCGAGGCGACAGTACATGGAAACTGCATTCTGATGAAACACAGTAAAAAACACAGTCACAAGATATTTGATCCATTTCTGACACTGTTAGTCTGATTCTGGTAAATATCATCTACCGGTGACCTTTCACACTGCTGGACTTTTAGTATTGAGGTGAATTCCAATTTAGGAGGATGAAAGAGCAACGATAAAAGAATTACAGAGAGAATGTGCAATAATTCATAGTGTGTATTATTAAAAAGTGCATACATTTGTATATTTTGTGTATTTTTCCGTAATGCTATTTTAATTCATAGGGTGTATTTTTATTAGTGCATACTTTATGTATGGTATATATTTATTTTTCCCTTTTCTGCCACTTCTTAAATGCCTTTCTCTGTCTTTTTTTTTTTTTTACAAAGTTGAATCGGAGAGAAATGCACAAGAATTTATGCTGTTGTACTGTATACCTTTGCAAATGGCACTGAATCTCTTACTGAATATTAACGTTTTTATTACAGATTGTTCTCCTGCGGCACTGAAAAGAAATCACACTACATTGTCTATATTTGGTCGAGAAGGCAGTTTAAAGTATTTGGGGGTAGGCATTTTATTTAACTACTGTTTTAATAATTCACACTGCAAAAAACTGCCACAGTATATTTAGACAAACACTATTGACATCAGTGTTTACTTTTGAGAGTCCAAAAGAGTCTAAAAAATTTCCTGAATACTCTTTTGGGTGGTGCTCTCTTCACGCCCAACAGGATCTAGGTACAATAAGAAATCATTATTCCATGTCTGGTGAGTCACATCGACTCAGAAAAAAGGAATAAAAAAGGTAACAGTGTGTACCTTCCACTCACCAGTCCTTTTCATTATTTTTTTAATTTATACAGTGACAGTCATCAACTTGCTTTGCCATTAAACCTTTTATTCAGACTGAACAGGCCGTCTCAGTCAAGTACGGTGGGCTTGATTGCTTTCTACGCCTTAATGCCTCGGTGGCGCAAGCTGAGGTCAACTCTTAGTCACCCTCTTATCATATCAAAAGAAGCACAGCGAGGAAAATTTTTTTCAAGTGACTCAGGCCATGAGGTAGTCATTACACAAGAGAAAGTTAAAGTCAAGTCACGATGGGAAAAGTTCAGCACAAAGGGGACCTCTCAGGCATCTCAATCATCTTCGAAGTTACAGGGTGTCTCCTGGAGAAATCACTGCAGCCGCTTCTCTTAAGTGCTGCCTTTCAGGAACGAGATGAGACGGAGGGACAGGGGGAGGTGCAGCTCTTCATACTGGAGGTCAGAACACTGAGAGGGAGTTTTGGCTCCGAGTTGGATACAGACTGAATAGGAAACTGGGGAAAACTGGGTCAAACTCCAGCACCAATTCAACTGGAATGGTGCCGCTCAGCCCTCTGGTAGAGTCATGAGGCATGATGGATCTAATCTGAAAAAGTGTGTGTGTGAGTGTGTGTGTGTCACAGTCTACCTCTCAGGTGTGCGCTTGTGTGAGTCTGTATCCAAAATGAAACAGACAAAATTGTGCAGAAATATCTTCTTGCTCGGCTACATAACATCCCTGCTTCTCTCTTCTCTCATGGATTTACAAACTACAGTCTTAGAAACAAGTGTTCCAAAAGGGTTTGTCAATGGTTCTTGAGAACCTTTTCATCCAAAGAACTCTTTCGGGAAGAAAAAGTTCTTCAAGGATTGTTGAAATCCTTGAAGAATTCTTTCATCAAGGGTCCTCGTACCATGATGTGAAAGGGTTCTCTCTAGAACCCCCTGGGTATGTTCTAGATGAAACCATTGGAATATAAAAAAGGTTCTCTATAGAACCCACTGAATGCATTCTAGATTAAACCACTGGAATGTAAAAAGGTTCTCTGTAACACCACCTGACTGTGTTCTAAATAAAACCCTTGGAGTATAAAAAGGTTCTCTGTAGAACCCCCTGACTGTGTTCTAAATAAAACCCCTGGAGTATAAAAAGGTTCTCTGTAGAACCCCCTTGGTGTGTTCTAGGTAAAAACCCACTGAATACAAAAAAGGTTCTTCACAGAAGAGGATGGAACCATGATACCATAGAAGGGTTCTCTGTAGAACTTGTCATTGGGGGTTCTGGGGAAAACTTTTCACAGATTATTTTAGGCATAACCTTATTTGTTGGGTTCTTGGTAGAGCTCTCTGAAAGGGTTCCAAGTAAAACCTTTATAAAAGGTTCTACCAGGAACCAAAAAGGGTTCTTCTATGGGGACAAGCCAAAGAACCCTTTACGGTTCTAGCTAGCACCTTTATTTCTGAGAGAATGTTTCATTTGAAATGCCTATAACAACATAAAAGAAATGCCGTTGTACTACTGTAATTAAAAGGTAAAATATATATTTATACAACAAACTGCCAGCACCCAATTTTAATAATAGCACACCTTTGGAAGGCAAATTCAAAGGAAGGAAGAAAGGAACATTCCTGAAAATGGGTTTAATCTCTCAGATTTG
>JAJHUR010096692.1:0-40470 GCA_027495735.1 Lutjanus campechanus
GTGTAGCCAGCAGATATCCAAATAACATATATCTGGGCCAAAACTTCCTCTTTTGTGTGCTGGTCATTTTTCACAGTCCAATATAGAAACTTTGGATGCAAGAATTAAGTTATGCAGCTGATCTCTATCTCTGATATTTTTTTAAAAGCAAATAAAAATTTAAATTGTTGTTTGTCTTTGGGTTCCAAGATTGCCTTTCAGCCAATTTGTTCCACCTCTTTTGCTCTCAACACAGACTGCACACAACCAGAGCCTGCTCAAACGTGATTGGCCAATTCTACTCAGACTACCAATGGAAACCAGAACGCTTCTGATACTAAAATCTTGTCCCTTGCCTACAGATTCTGCATCCGTATGCAGATATCTGTTTGTAATGATTAGGCATTCACAATTGTCTAAAATAACATTATATGCTGCAGTTTTAAGATTTCTCTTAAATTGGAGCTAAGGGGACAAAAGCATTAACAGGTTCATGGGCAGTGGTGTCCACACACTTTTTTCCTGATATGGTGTGTAATTACATTGCAGCCTCCACAAGTTTTCAGCCTCTTCTATGAGAGCTGTAACAGGCCTCTCCATCCTGCATTGAATGTTTTTGTCAGTGAGCTGAAACCGCACTCTTTGTTCATATTAGTATTTCACACGTTTCTCTCTGAGTCACATTTTGGATGAAGGAACCGAATATGACTTCAACAATTTTAGAGCAATTTTCTGGCTAAAGTGATGCCCCCTCATCTTTACCTGAATTCACCATCTGGCCATTCTTACAACATAAAAATGGCCACAAGATGACCCGATTCCCATTTTCCTTAAAGGCATCAAAAAAAAAAAAAGATTAAGAAACTATTAATTTGTTTGATTTTGTGGCGTTATTGTGCTGGAGACTGGTGTCTTGTGGCTGCATCACAGACTTTTTATTCAGGTAAAACTCAGACACATTGAGCCTCGAGAGTGTTTAAAGCACCTTGCTTGTAAAAATCCAAATATCTGCTGATTTTTTAATGCCAGGAACAAAGTCGACATTTGAGTGTGAAAACTCAGTTTCACACATTTAATGACTGTGGAGATTGCAGTTGTTGACAAGTACACTGTGTTCTGAATTAGGTCTGTTGGGCTTTTGAGAAACTAAAGTTAATGATCAAACTCTTTTTGTGAGTGATTCTAAAAAACAACCACAGCTGTATTGGCTCCATGTCCAGTGTGAACGGAAAGGGAGATAAGGGACAACTTTGTAAACTCTAAACACCAAAATGGAGGACGAATACATAGATCTATTTGTAGGATCTAGAATATTGTTTCAACTTTATGTTTATGATGAAAAAATATCAAATAAATTGTGTAAATAGGTGGAATGATCATTTGTGACCAGCCTCTTTAATCAGGGTGGTATTTTGATAATTGATTGAGTTTTTGTTTTTTTTTAAAGAAAAAAAGTCAAAATTCTCTGATTCCAGCTTCTTAAATGTGAATATTTTTTGGTTTCTTTGTTCCTTTATGACAGAACATTTCTTTGAGTTGTGGACAAAACAAGACTTTCATTTTTCACAATTTTCTGACTTTTTTAGACCATAGCATGCTAACATGCTAACCTAAGACTGTAAAGACTGTAAACATGATTATACCCTCTAAATGTCAACATGTTAGCATTCTATTATATATTTAATTTAACTAATGGACTTGTTTGAATTAAAAATCTCAGTTGTGAGCATATAAAACATGTCAACATTAGCATTTAGCTCAAAGGACCGCTGCACCAGGGTACAGCCTAACAGAGGTGCTGGCATGGCTGCAGACTCTTGTTTCAATCTGTTTTGTTCCACTGGGAGCAATCACATGTGGTTATATAATAATTATCTAAATGATCTCAACCTCTATTCAGTACAAGAGCAATATGAGCCTCACACAGCAGCTGAGGGAGTGATCCTGATGAAGTGTTCACTCTGATCATTTGTAATAAGAAAGTAATGATTTAGAGAAGGCTAGTCAAACTCCTCGGCGCAGTTGCATGACAAACGAGCTTAATTATTGGAGAACTGTTTTATTAGCACTTGTAACTCCTCCATGGTAATTTTATAATCTTCTCTGACTCTTGTTATGCAGTCTTTTGAGATTTATAGTGGCCAGACAATCATTCATCATTTAAGGACCAGTTTGATTAAGACCATGTAAAAAAAAAAATCCTCAAAAACTATATTAAATATCACTTTTTAAGATGAATTCTTTAATATTTCTTCTGATGCTTGTGTTGAGAAAGTAGTTGGACTGTAATCAAAATATGTGCATGGCTTGAATTTGTGTTTAATCCTTTAAATTATAAAATAGTTTTTGCTTTAAGCTGCCGGTGTATTTGAACTGACAGAATTGTATTATATTCATGCCTCAGTGCCACAAATAGATTTCAAATTATCAGAGTGTGGAGCAGCTCTGACTGCTCCTAATTACTGTCTCCTCAATCTCCCTTTCCCTCATTTTGCCAAAGAGAGACATAGTCTTGCTGTGATAGATGTATTGAGTGTTTCTAAAATGTATTAACCTCCTCAACCCCGTTAGAGCCGCTGGTCGATTCATTATTACAAACTCTGTTCATGTTGCTCAGCTGAGCATTGTTCAAACCCAAATATTTAAGGGTAGAATCAGTAGGATTTGGCTGAGCTGTTAATAGATTGTTTGTGGAGTCTCATTCCCAGGACATCAAATACAGACATTTTTGGGTTGGTAAAGCACAGGAAAATAATGAGGAAATACAGACAGAGGGCACGGTCTCTGCATATACAGATGCAACCACTTTTACCAGGTTATCAGTGATGATTGAAAGGGATTACGGTTATACAAGTCTATACATTGTTTTTTTAAGGAAAATGTTGCATATAATGCCTTTAAAATTAAAACTTAACTTTATAAAAATGATAATCTCAGTTGATGCAATGGTGTCAAAATATAGTTTAGTATATATTAGGGCAAATTATATTAATCTGCTAATTATTTTCTCAATTAATCAATAAATTCTGGTCTATAAAACATAAATAATCATCACAGTGTCCTAGAGACCAAGGTCAGTCAAAAATCCAAAGATATTCGATTTCACTGTAATGTGAGACAAGAACACAAAGAAGCTGAAGCCATGAAAAATGGATTAACTGATGCATCGTCAAAATTCTTTGTTACCACTACATTTTCTAATGATCTACTAATTGATTAATTGGCTTATCTTTGCAGCTTTATGATATATGCACTGCCATGAGAAGTCTGTTTCCAATTCAAGGGGCAATTGAGGGTAATACAAGATTAAGTTTGCATTTTTACTTTTGCAGCTGGATACACAACAAAAGAACGTCCTTCAGATCCAAAATATTAGTTAAGATATGTTAATTTTAGCCAAATATGAGCTAAAATATGTTAATTTTAGTCAAATATTAGCTGTGATTAAATGTTAATGAAAGGAGCGTTGCATTAGTTAAAAAAACAAACACCTGGTGTGACTTCACATTGTTCAGTGTAAAAAGGTCTTTCAAATCTTAGTTTGTGCTGAGGCAGGTCAAAATCTCTCTCTAAGGGGTGGAGATCTGCTCAGCAATGTGTACTCCGGCAGGGCTATTGGAGTAAAAAATGTGCACATCTCTGCATCTTGTGAAACAGCTGGTTGTGCTGTTTTTAAATGAGGATTAATAAGCTTACATCAAAGAAAGTAGCTCCTGACCAATGAACACATGTGATGTTTGTGAAAAAGTCAGCAAGAGGAGCAGTAATGGTGCTGGCTCTGTTAAACAAGAAGCAGGTGTACGTGTAGAGGAAGTGATTTAAAGACTTTATTTGGGGTGTCTCTGGACTCCCGGGACAAAGTTTAAAGCACTTCTGAAGTGTTCTGGTGCAATCTCAGTGACATCCACACATACACTCATCACTGTAACACTCACATCAGGCGGCCGGTGATTGGCGCTGCCTGTCAGACAGTCCTGCAGATTTATGACAGCAGTCCCTGATGGCCTCCCGAGTTGTTCATTAGGCATCTGAACAAAGTCTGAACAAAATCTCTGTATGAATTTCTCACTGTGGCAACATCACATCTATACACTGCTACAGTAAAAGGGCCATTCTGTTGAATCACTGCCATTTGCATGTTGTAAGTTTTCATCACCTCTTACGGACTGCCCCTGACACACATTTGCACACACATTTGAACTGGTGAGATCTCTGTCTTCCTCACTATAACCCTGGGCCTTTCCTGCAAGTATAATGAGAAAAGAAATGCATCTTTAATAATAGCAGGATAAAATAACACCATGTTACTTTTGTCCCTCCCCTTCCTCCATCAACGTTACCCCGGCTAGCACCAAAGACAGGTTAGCATGATGAAATAAAAATCTTCACCGGTACTCAGCGTATGGCGTACGTAGAGATCCAACAGATGATATTTGTATTTTTTCATTACCTTAAAAACAGAAAATACTTCTATTATGTATTTTTTTTCAATATCCAAGAGAAAGTGCTGCTGCTGACCCCATATACTTTTGTTCCTACTCTCCCCTATTATCAGCATTGTTTAACTTGAAGCATCAAAAGTAATAGTCCTTAATGTCCCCTGTGTATGATGTAATTATTTGGTTGTGAATACTAAGCAGCATTTCACTGCATTAGCTGCTCGAGGTGGAGCTAGCTTTAACTACTGTATGTACAGTTTGGTAGTTTAGTCCAGTGGTTGCAAATCTCAGGGTCGAGCCCTGTCGGTCATGTCAATTAAGTTAATTTTACTTATATAGTGCTAAATCATAACAGAAGTCATCTGTGCACCAGGGCATTTACATACAGAGTGGGCCTAGACTGCTCTCTTTGTAATATTTAGGGTAACAAAATACATTTGATGGGCTGTGAGATGATTAACACACATTTACCACATCTTGAAATAAATCAGTACTGGAAAAATATTAATATTGTGTTACTGCTTTCAGCCTTAAGGCCCGGCTCTTAGTAAATTACTTCCCACATAAATTATGCAGAATTTTACTGCACTTGGCTGAAAGGCACACATCACTGAAGAAGTTAATTACTGTGCAGGTGAAATATACTGGACGTCTGAACTGCAGGCAACATACGACACACCAGGGACCGACAGATCAATACTCATATCAAAACATTAGTCATTTCACGTCAGCACTTATTAAGTGCATCGATTACAAATTTTTGTTAAACCGATCAATTCCCTGATGGAGAATCCACTTTGTGCTCTTCGAGAGTGAATGTTTGTGCAAATTAACCAAGTGAACATGGCAGCTGAAAGGGAATCGAGTGCCTCTGTAAAGTGATAACTATCATGCAAAAACTCATTCATGTTCCACTATCACTATCAGTATCATGAATCCTGTAACATTAAAAAAAAAAAATCAAGGACCAGTACTGTATCACCTCAAAAAAAACAAACAGACAAACAAACAAACAAAAAAAAAAACTGCTCCCATCACTGGCACATGTGAATATTTGTTGCATTTGTAACCTTGAATTCTTGATAGGCGGAGATTCGCTGGTTACTCTGGGCTACAGTTATTCCCTAAATAATTTGGATGCACTTTACTGCAGCAAAGTGTTCAACTATTACTCACAAAACAACCACAGGCACTCAAATTACGCTGAGGCACGAGGACGTGAATGAGTAACTTACATGCACAGTGGTGGAAGAAGTATTCAGATGCTAACCACACTGTGAAAGTACTCTAAATGCACTGATTATGCAGTAAGGAATTACACCAAACCAAGAGGTAACATGTACAGTAAGGTTACACACTGCCGGTTGCCTGTTATCAGTAAAGATGGATTACCAAAGCCTCCAGGCCCCAGACCCTCGAGTCTAATGATAAGATTTTGTAGAACGTCTCTGTCAAAATTTGCATGGAGTTAATTCTTAAATAGATTTGTTCTTATCCAGCTCACTGGGGGTCAACAGGGGACCACAGCTCATTTCTGCCTCGGGGCCTCCTCGTGGGTTAATCTGGGGGTTGTCAGTGGAGGAATCGAGGCTATGCTACCGTTTCCCTCATTAGCCAAATGCCTGAAATGTCAGTGGAAGTATTTCCGGACGTTGACAGCTCTGACAAATACTTACACTGTCCCTGGCCAGTCCTGTAGGTGCTGCTACTGCCACCCTGTGGTCAGTTTTTATGACTTCAAACATTTGACAGCTTCTTTTCACTTTTAAACCACCATCTGCTTCATGCAAAGTGGCTTCACCTACAGCAAACAGATGTGAAAAGAAAATAGAGCAGAAGGTTATCAGCTAAAAAATTATCTGTTCTTAACAGAAGTAAGTGAGATTGTGTGATCACATGAAAGCTCATCATTGACACATCCTCTTGGTGACGATAAACATGGGAAAATCTTAACAGGCGTTTTAGGTAATGGAGATGTTCAGGAAGCAGATGAAGCAGCATTACAAAGCTATTTTTTTTTTATCCCTTTTGATTTTTAATCTACAGATTTCCAACCCATTTGGGATAGAAAAACTGATGTTTTGCCTGTAGAATAAAGAGGAGACAAAGAGAGAAATGGTTCAGCTTCACTAAAGGTGAGAATGCAGTAATTTCTTGATGCAAATCTAAGAACAATATGAAATACAGACAGTAGCCCCAAAAAGCGTATATACCCCCATGTTTTGTTGATTTTCTCCTCCTCCTAAAAATGAGCAGGTTACTTTTGCAAAACCCCAACGCAAAGCAAATCACCCTTATGTATACTGCTTACGAATGCTAATTAGGCAGATTAAAGGAAAGTGTTTCAAGAATAGGAAATATGGAGCTGTGCATCAAAAATAAAAATGCGACAGACAAATCTGCAAAAATGACAAAAATTACATTTTACTGTTGACATTTGTACAAGTAACCAACGTGCAGATATTTCAACAGCAGTCTTTAAAGGACCAGTGTGTAGGATGTAGTGACATCCAGTGGTGAGCACGCAGATTTCAACCAACTTGCCTCACCCCCCCCTTCCAAGTGCTACAGTGGCAGCAAAACTCGCTTATAATTCAAAAGGCCATATCTAAAGCCAATGTTTTGTTTGTCCATTCTGGGCTACTGTATAAACATGGCAGTGCAACATAGGAGAATCTGTGGAAGAGGACCTGCACCCTCAGATAAAAACAGCTCATTATCAAAAATACAACAATTCTTATTTTCAGGTGATTATACACTAATGGAAATGTACGTATGAATATTATGTTCCATTTCTACCATAATTTGCCAATAAATCCCTGTAAATCTTACACATTGGACCTTTAAATGACTGATAGAACCAAGAAAAGACACACACACACACACGGAGTTGGTTATTTTTGACAGATGGCGTTTATTCTCACCAGGCATCTGACATTAGAATCGCTACAGAGTCCGCCATTTGAGAATGGCTTCTAAAACTCCAAAGGGGGACGCCCAGGATATGTGAAACAGGGACAGCATAACAAACAAAACAGAGGAAGAAAAAAAAAAAAAGAAAACCTAACCGTAGGCCACTAAACACAACCTGCCACCTCCTTGGAGGAAAATCTCCGTCCAAAGCGTTAATACGCTTGTCAGTCCTCCTGCCAATCCTGGTCCTCTCGGCTCTCGTGTGAGACTGCGTTCAGATCGGTGGTCCCACAAAACTAACATTCAGTCAAAATTTTTTTTTAAATACATTGTTTACATACATCAGATATGTACTCAGATAATGCCTACAACTGCTGTTTCACCGAACATTCAAAAGTGACAGCACACAATCGCGACAGACAGATCAGTTACATCAGGGAGACCGCGAGGGTCTCCAGGAAGGCCCCACAAGGATCAGAACCAGGAGACAGACGTCGGTCTGTGGTTAAGCTCACAACACGGGCAAAAGTCTGAAGGCCTCTCCTCTCCAAAAACAAAAAGATACTAGTACATATATATACATACACATTGCTTGGGACTGAGCGGACCTCACCCGGAGTCCATGATGAGAAGAAGCCCTCTTATAGGGTTGAAGAAGGTGAGCACACGACTTAGCAGCAAGGGAGTTAAGACGACAACTCAGTAGTGTAGGTTCTGTGAGCGATAAACTGCAACGTGAAGAATGAACATACGCCTTTACACACGATGAAACATGGACAACAAGTGTAGAATATAAACGCTGAATCTGCTCACATTTAAGAAGGATTAAGTGTTTCTCAAAGACTAACTGTGTCAGTTTTCACAAGTGCTCAAGAGTTAAAGGAATAGTTTGACATTTTGGAAAATATGTTTATCTGTTGTCTGCCAGAGAGTCTGGAAATTTCTAACGACTTATTTCCCTGTTGATTTAACAGGATTTTTTAAATTTAGATTAGACCACTAGCCTAAAAGTAAGAAAGCACTCAGGGGCAGTCAACAGTCTTCATTTTCATTTTCATTGAAAAACTAAAAAAAATCATGATGATGTGACATCTGTTGAGGTCTGTACCAAACAACCATATTGTTCTTTTACATCTGGTAACATCTGTAGGCCTGGACATCTCTGTAGCACTACACTTCATCAATAAATTGATGATTTGTCACACATTTTTCCTTTATCAAAAAATTGCAGCGTCTGTAATTTGGATATTGCACATTCATTACATATTGGAATTTCTATAATATTTTGATTAATTGTGTAGCCCTAAGGTTAAAGTCCTGATTCTTGTACTGAATATGGTTATGCATTGCTTCATTGCTGTCTGCATTACTAGACTGTATAAGACTGCATAACCACACTGGCAGCTTTGTCCCACTTTCCACCTCGCTGGTTTTCATCTGGGCATTAGCATCTAGGTGGCTGCATATCTGGTGCTGTACATTGATAAAATATTAATAATTACCTTAACTGAGTAGTATTCCTGGTGCCGACTAGTGCAGGTAGCAAAGTTTAATGGACTAGACTAACTAATGCACATCCCTTGCAGAGAGTTGCATAAGAAGACTGATACCAGCTACAGCCAGGGGCCTGTTAGCTTAGCTTAGCATGAAGACTGGATGCAGCCAAGCTTGGGGTGATGGTAACAAAGTCTGGCCGGCAAATAACTAATTACATCTTGTTTGTTTAATCTGTAAAAAAAACAACAACAACCAAAGAGTAAAAATGGAGTCTGGAAATGAAGTTATTGAGCCGGGCCAACAAATAGTTCAGGACATAAACCCCCAGTAAAACCACTTGTCATTTTTGCCTTCTGTTTTGTAGAGATTAAACAAACAAGATGAGATGTATTCATTAGTGAGCTCTAGAGGTTGTGGTAGTCAGATGTTGTTTCAGTTGGACAGAGTCATGCTAACTGTTTCCCCTTCTTTCCAGTCTTTATGCTAAGCTAAGCTAACAGCTGTTCTTGTATGCATCTGTTTGGGAGAATCTTCAGGCCTTTATACAATCATATTTAACAAATAGATCAGCATATTTCCCAAAATGTCAAACTTTTGCGTCAAGTGGAAGTGTTACTGTAAAGTGTGTTCTGTTCACGAGTGCAGTGCAGGACAGCAAAGACGACAAGTTTGCACAATTTTGGTCGCTGATCTCAAACAGCTGCAGAAATTGAGGGAGGAGCACAAAAGCAGGAGAGGGAAGTTAAGGGGAACGGTGATTTGTCTTTTTCACAAACAGTAAAGCCACTTTTGTTATTTGGGGGTAAAAGGAGCGCGGGGACATTGGTTCTGCTTCGAGTGCAGAGAAACAATCTCAACAATCCCAAGAAACTGGAGAACTGGGTTGTGAAGACCAGCTACCAACCCGTTAGCTCTGCTGCCACCTTTGTCTCCTGTAACACTCAGCTTTCTGTCTATTTTCCACTAATCTAAGAAAACACACTGCTACCCTTTCTCCTGGGTGTGTGTCTGCAGGTGAACTTTATGCTGACACAGCGCTGAACAGAGCTGAGCAGCAGAGATATTTTCTGAGTGTGTTTCTCTTAAATAACGTTTTGAGAGTACAAGTTATCATGATCCACGGTGACGTATCGTCTACAGCGCAAAACAAGAAAAAGATGAGTTTATGCTGCATTAACAATACGGTGAACTACAACTGATTAGCACGACCCTCTGAGCGTACCGAGTCTAAGAAAAGAATTATCGTGCTAGTTGGCGTTGAGATGAGATTAAATCCTGTTGGCTCAGTCATAAAGGTTACATGGCATGGAAGGTTTTACGGAGTCAGCACTGGGCTTGAGAAGTTAGGGGTCAAAGTGCAGGGCAAAAGATGCCATTAGTGTCCTTCCAGAGTCAAACCCAGCAGGTGGCGCCGTGTTCAGTTACTGGCCACCTCGTCCACATTGTCAACCGCCTCTAAGGTGCTGTCCAGTCCACCACGTGCACGCCAGATCTTCACAGTCCGGTCACTGGAAGACAAGAACATCAAAGAGTGAGAGACAGCAAAAAGAAAAACAAAGAAACTTATGATCCAGATGCACAGAGACAACAAGACACTTTTTTATGCAAAGTAATTTTCCAGATCCTCAGGAGGACTAAACTTGGTCCTAACTGCTAAGTCAGTCTTTGTTAAGACCAGTCTGAACTACGCCCAGTCTTAGTGACATGTGTCCATGTGAATGTCCAGGTGACTATGGTTGTTGCCATTATACCTTGTTAACAATGTCCCACTGCCTAAACATATGCTTGTTGTAAACCAGATATGAAGGACAAAGAAGAGCACGTTTCTCTGTACTGATCAACATGGAATTCTGCTCCCCTGCACTTTTCTAATCACATGTAAATCTGATCCTTATAATAATCACATGACTTTCTCACATAAAACTTGTCATATATTTATGGATAAGAGGGGTGTTACTTCTTCTGCAATGATGACCTTAAAAGGATCATTGCTTTGTGTGATGATCTGGTGGGAAGGGCTTCCCTCCTGTGTGTGTGTGTGTCTACTGGAAAAAAGGGAAACAGCTAGCATGAGCTAAAAAGATAATTTAAGCCCTTTTAAGCAAAAATGCCCAAACTTCAGATATTCACATTTAAGAGGCTGAAAACAATGGACTGTTGGTCTTTAAGTTGTGTAAAGCAACATAAAGCAACACCTTGGGCTCACACATTCATCCAGTTACACACCAGATGATTAATTAAGAAAATAATCTGATAAATCAACAATGAAAGTGATTGTTAGTTGGAGCACTAGTGAACCACTTCCTGGAAGCTTGTCGTTAATGTGGTTGCCAGGCAACGACCAGAGATAAGAAGGTGGTATTGACTTTCTCATTTAACTCCTGGCGAGTAAGTGAACAAGCTTATTTCTCAAAATCTCATCTCATCTCAACACCTATTTATTCACAAAGGCATTTTATTGATGCCTCCTTGTCTTCCCCAGCTTTGGTCTATGGTTTTATGTATTTATTTATAATTGTGGACCAATTTTTAACCTTGGTCATGTTTTACTCATTTACTTATTTTATGTGCAAAAACTTTTATGATCCTCAGCTCTCACTTTGAGGAGAAAATATTTTCTGACTGCTGATTGGATGCCTTCAGTTGCTGCTTTACATTGCAATTTAGGAACATGCTGTCCAAGCTGCAATGATTGAGTTCATGCTTTTAATAATCTTTGTGTTCCAGAGGGAGAGAAACACACATTTTGGCTCCAGAACTGAAGAAGGCAGCTATCTGCATTCTTGGTAAATAGCATCTGTGGATCTGTGGGGTCTACCAGTGGCATATCTTTGCAGCACAAACTAACTGAAACCCAAAAAGGGACCTCGGATCATACACACATATTGTAGAAAGTGTGTGTTTGATGGGTGTGAGACTCACTCGGAGGCGGTGAACAGGTGGCTGCTGTTGGTCGAGATGCCGTTGATGGGGCTCTCGTGACCTTTCAGCTCCCCCAGAGTCCCCAGTGTGTCCGTGTGCCACAGCTTGAGCACCCCACCTCTGCAGCCGCTCAGCAGGGCTGGGGACCCGGGGACGACCCCCAACGCACAAACCCAGTCACGGTGGGCGTTGGGGACTTGCTGTTGGAGAGCAGGATTGAAGGTTTTAAAAAACTGTCTTCTGTACAAAAAGACCATTTCTTTCAATTGGACCAAAGTTTAGCTGTTTGGTCTGGACTGTGGCTCAGGGAAAGTTTCACACTTGTTTCTCCAAAAGTCCAGACAAAATGACTTATGTGTACTTCACTCTAAAGTATCTCATTAAAGCATTGTTAAAATCTGAAACAGTGAAATATTAAAATTATAATATAATACTTAATATCCAGTTTTTATGCACCACAGATTTGGACAGAGTTTCTTAAAAAAAATGTAAGGTTTGCTCCAACTCTTTGTTCTTTTACTCAACCTTCAATCCGAAACGGTGTGACAAACTAAATACTTAAATACATTACTTCATCCTCAGTCTATCTTTGTAATGTATCTATACATCTGTCATCTCACTCATGCAGTACCTGCAGCAGGTCTTTGCGGTCCAGGTCCCACTTCTTGATGCCGTTGTCTCGAGAGCCGCTGAATAAAATGTCCCCCTGGACGACCAGAGATTCGATACCATCGTAATGGGGAGGTTCAAAGTTATGTGTTGGGCTGATGCTCCCCAGAGAGCCTTCAGTCACATCGAACAGCTGCAAGAACAACAACACTGCATGTAAAAGGCATGTTGTGAAATCTAACTTTACAGCTACAACAGCTCAACAGAAGATTTGAGTATTAGCTTTTTTATACTCAAAATAATTAGGACATAAAGATGTGATGGATCACTGGAAACGCACCTTGATGTAGTGGTCTTTGGACCCTGTAATCACCAGGTCTTGGTTATTTCCGGACCGATCCACAGTCAGACACATCACTGGACCGAGGTGACCAGTAAGTTTCCCTGTGGATGCAAATCTGGGAAACAAGGAGACAAAATATAAACAAACACTCAAGACACTCACTAATTTAACTCAGTTTCTAAGTTTGCCTCACTACAACCATAGAGGGAAACTCAGGTCAAAAATGAATTAAACTAAAGCATAATGTTTACTGTGCCAACATTGTTATGGATTTAGTTAATAAATAATTCACTCATGTTAAAAGAGTCATGTGTCAAATGTGTCAAATAAAGTTTGTGAACTGAGAGTTAAGTCTCATTTCAGTGATTCAAAGTTATTTCAAACATCCAAACCAGCAGTTATCAAGTGTATTTTATTTTCCAAGAGGAACAAAGAGGCAATTCATCAAAACTTAAACCAGCCAGCTGTCAGTGATGGATGACAGCTCTGGATTAGATACCTGTCAGGTGTCACAATGAATCGGATCTTTCAAGTGTGAAGGGAATTGGGCTTTGAATTAACTCGGAAAATGGTGCAGTGGTATCAGAATGACAGTCTTGTTTCATGTCAGGGTGGATTTAATACATAATACTTCAGATGTGTAAAAACTTAATTGTATATTTTGACTGAAAAAAATACTTATTACATAAAATTTACTTTCAAATTAAGTAAATGATAAAAAAAAGACAAGCAAATAATAATTATGTTCTATTAATCAATTTATCATTTCTCTATGAAATGTCTTGTCTTTGTCTTAAAAAAATACTCAAACTGATTGATCAATTATCAAAATAGTTCATCATCGATTAATTGTTGCAGCTCTATTCAGTTTCTTATAAGACAGAGAAAATCAGGACATATTTTTTGAGAGGCTGAAAACTGCCTCTTTTGCCACGATTGCATTAAAAATGACAATTCATCAATTATCAAAATAGTTTCAGATTTTTTCTCTGATGATCTACTAATCCATCAGTCAACTAATAGCTGCAGCTGTAGCAATGATACTGACATTTTTTGCCAAGTTTCCTCATTTTGCATCAACGTTTAGCATCTTAGCATTATTGTAAAACTACACTGGAGGCTGACAGGAATTCTAGACTTTACATTTTCAGAGGCATCGTGCTATAAACCTAAAATGTTGGACAAATGTTAGAAAAGTTGACCTGTTGGTGAAACCGTAAAAGATAAAGCCAAACTCATTAATTTGTAAATTAAGCTCCTCTTACCTTCGCAGGTCCCAGACTCTGACTGAGTTTCCGGCAGCGGCGTATAGAACCGTCCCGTTGGGGTTGAGAGCGATCTGATTGATCTGGTTCTCTCCTGCTGGGATGGTGACGGTGCGACTGGTGGTCGATGCACACGCATCTCCAACATTGACCTGACCAGAGGACCTGAAGACACACAGATGACACACACATGAATCTGCATCAAGTAATTAGATACTTTCATGCACACATCACATATTTTGGTTAAGTTTTGTCTTTTTACTTGTGACATTGACAAGATATTCTGGTGAAATAATTCAGGGTTTCTGCAGGTTTCAACCAGTTAAATTTAGGACTATTTAAGACCTTTTCAAGACCATTATTGATGCAATTTCACATCTATACTGGGAAGAGTATATGCACAGTTTACAGTAGTGGTTATTGGTTCAATGTTGGTTTTGTTTTGTAGTTGATCAATACATTGTCTCCAAAAAACATTCAAAAGCAGGACTGAAATTAATACAATTAAAAAAAAAAAAGTAATGATAACCTCATAATTCAATCAATTTTTACGACATTTTATGGTCTAGGGTGTTGTCACACACTCACGTTAGTGTTCGGATACACTTGGCCGAGTCCCGGATGTCCCAGACTTTGATGTAGGAGGTGGAGACGGTGAAGACCAAACTGGAGCTGTAGCGGACTGACACCACGTTGTTGGGGTGACCAGCCAGGGACATTATCTCCTGACCCGTCACCAGATTCCACACCTTACAGGTCCGGTCTGCAGGAGGACGCACAATTTATCATCTTCATCACCGTTTATTGCACACATTTAGAACTGCAGCGAGCACACTGAGAAGAAAATGACAGAACTGGAGCAACACAGAGTGGATCAAGATCAAGACTGAGGAAATTTATTAAACACAAACCCTGTTCTCAATGGTGAGAAAACTAAATACAGCAGTTATAAAAAATTCTATCCTAAAATTTTAGGATAGATAGGCCAATTGTGTATGATGGAATAAATTAGGGTGTTAGTAACAGAAACAGAAATGAGGCTTATATTTATTTAATGACATTTCAGGCTGCGCAGAATGTAGTAAGATCAGAGCTCTGCAAGTAAATACAGCTAAAGAGCAACTAAAGTTGCACAAAAATTAGGATAATTCTGATTCCATGAATATGTATTTTTCCCACTACTTCAATATGCTTTTCATTCTGTCCCTCGTAAGATCAGTTTATGTTTACAGTTTGCACTGCATGATGGATTTAGTTTAGTTAAGTTAAAAAGTAATTTAATCTGAAAATAAAGAATGTCAAATGATGATGAGTTTTGAGCCTTTTAATGTTTGTTCATTTTATCTATTAGATATCATTAATATCAATGTTTATTGGCACCTGGACTCCTGTCATTTTTGCAAAACTGGCCCACAGGCAAAGCAAGTTGAGTATCCCTGTTCTATGGGGATAAACTGGTACTTCAATCTAGTTGATTGCCAATACATTTACCTCTATTTATGATCATAAAGAGCTCCTTCGCCATAAGGGTTTTACTGTATGTACGATGTCATTTTATTTTATCACCTCATTTATCCACATGCTGTGCACATGACAATCTTAATTAATCCCTGTCAGGTTTTATTTGCTCTTATATAACAGAATCACAGCATGTCAAAGTGTAATAAATTACCGGTGCCATAACAAGCAGACGTGAGGAATACTGATGAGAGAGAGATGAATTAGAAGGAAGAGGTGAAGGGGAGATGGAGGATTGTGAGTATTAACCTTTGGATCCGGTGAAGAGAAGGTCATCGGTGCAGTCGACGCAGAGAACAGCTTTACTGTGTCCCTCTGCCACATGGACGCACTGTAACGTCGCTGACCGGCTGCTCTTAGTGGCCGGCACCGGGTTAATGACACCCCTGGAAAAAACACATATATCACAATCAATGGACACGGCCCGGACGTAACTCTGCGTAATAATCTGAGTGCAATACGGATCAATCAAACCCACACAACCAGAGTCATGCACAGCATGCAGTTCTCGTGGCTGATTAGCACGATGCTGCAAACCAAAAATAGAAAAGAGATGACAGTGACAGTTGAAAGGAAAATGAGGAGACAGCTGTGGATTGTGCTGAAGAAAGGAAAAAAAAAACCTTCAGGAGCTCCTCTTTTCCAGCCCGTGATAGGTAAAAACACACAGGGAGACAAAGACATACGATCATTGGAAACCCGCAGTGTCTGATGATCAGGGGCGACAAGTCCAATTGCATCACAGAAACCCAGATCGATCACTAATTGGCAGGTATGTTGACAAATTGGCATCTGATAGTGTAACCATATAATCACTACTCTCTAACAGTTGTAGCTATCAGTCTCAGCGGAGCAGCAGTCAGTGTACCACAGATCCAAACGTCGATATACTCGGGAGTTGTGACTGAATGAAGCTTTAAAGGGCCTGTTGTGTGCAGAATAAAAGGCTCACTGAAGTGGGAAAAGGCCAACGAAAAGAAGATTATTGAAGGTTCAGGTTCAATAGCAGTAATAAGCCTAACAAGATGACACTGTTTGGCTTTATTGTAATTATCTATTGATCCTGTATCCACTCATTAACTGTTCATATCTGGTTAATCTAGTGTTTTGTGTAGTGGGATGAAACTCCTGGGAGGCTGCGGCTGCTCTACAATCACACCCAAAGTCTTGAGTTTGTCTACAGAGATGGTGTAGATCATGATGAGAGAAGGATGGAGTTCACACCACGTGTGCCTGTGTTTCAGTTTCACCTTTGTCCTGCACACCCAAAGGTGAATTTTAAGTGAACCATGTGGCAAATAAAAATTAAAAATTGTACTTGGGTGGATCTGAGAGAGGAGGCGAAACACAACGGCGGAAGCGGTTGGAGGACAGGAGGAGGCATCTATCCGTCCTAGAGAGGAAGACAGTGATCTGATATTCCTGACACCTGATTAGCTACTGATTTTACAGTGTTAGTTAGGATTTTTTGAAGTGGGATTGTATGAGGTACTTCAGTACTAACTACTGAAGCAGAGAGGGGTACCAGTATGGAAGCTAAGCAATGTTCAGCTGTGGACAGGGTCAGCAGCAAAACATATTTTAGCTACCTAAAAAAAAAGTTGGCTCACTTCAAAGACTCAATATCAATGTACGTGTACATGATATTTAGTATGTTTTCACTGCTTTTTCTGTCAGGAAACCGCTGTGATAGGAGCAAAGTAGCACTCTCGCTCGCTCAACCAAACTCCTTTGGCAAAAACAATCATTTTAGCTTGGAGAACACAGGAGTTGCTGGTCTACTACTGCCTTGATTGATTATTTTGATTGTGTTATTGTGTGACTTTGGTGAATCCAAACTATCCTTTTAAAACACCAAAGTCACACAATAACATCAACTAACAAAATGATTGGGGCAGCTGTAGAACAGCAAATTTTCTGTTCTGCAACTTAAAAATGCTGAGTTTTTAAATGGAGTCTGGCTGGTATCTAGAAAGAGCAATAATTAGCTTGTATAATGGCAGTTTCCTGATAGAAAAGGCTGTCCGGTGAAAAGATAGACTGTACACTTAAACTGATATTGATTTTTCTTTTCGGTAGCTAAAATGTTTTTTGCTGCTGACCCTGTCCACAAGAGTACAACACTTCGCCTCCATACTTGTGCTCCTGTCTACTTCTCCGAACCTCCATCTACTGTTGGCAATACACTGATCATGGATAAATACCTCACACAACCTTACATCGAAAAATCCGAACCATCAACTTTAACATCCATTACTTCCTATTCTTATTAAGTTAGTTACTTTTTATATATATTCCTATAGTGAGCCTGTGAACTCAAGAATGAGAAAGTACTTTAAAAACACAATAATAATGTAACTTTAGTCTGACTAAATGTCACTCCTAGTATATAACAAGCATAAAAACGACCATACCAGCGACTTCAGCTTTCAATATTCTCTACCTTCCATGCATCCATTGCTTTCAGCTCAGTGCAGTTTGAAAATCATTGTGCTGAAAGTTGAAACTCTAAAAATAAGCTCCATCACAGTGAACACGTATTTCTTCACTATATTTACCCTCTGTTATTTTATTTAAGTGTGCGAATTCTAAGTTTAGACTATATGCACTGAGTGCCCTCAAACCTTCCCACAATGGGATGAAAATAGGGCACGTGGCATATACACTACTTTTTGTTGGAAATCCCACAACCTCTCAGCAATGGTGTAAAATAAATGAAACCTAAATTTGCAATCCATTAGTAAACTCCTGAGTGTTTATTATGTGTAGAATAATGATTGAGTAAACAGGAGTAATTTCAGGCACAGCCACAGTAACACTTTTCGTAATGCTAGATGTAGAGACGATCTTTTTCTGAAAACACGTCCTTAATGTGATGCTTCTACACTCTGGATTTATGGCTGGCGTGTTATCAGGAAATCAAATCCAGGGGGCAAACAATAATCAAGCACGGATGTGATGAGAAGGATAATTTGATTTTAGTTGTTTCCTGGATTAAACTGGTCTACGGCAGCTGGATCCTAAACAATTGAATGCGTCAAATACAGAAGATAATCCTCGCTCACGATTGCATTACCTTGCAACAATGTAAATGACAACAAAAAGCCCACAACAAGACAAGACATCTTCTGTCCTGAGACCTGTTGCCAGCAAGCAGAGTTGGGGCGCAACTAGTTCCATGTAATTAAATTACAAAATAAACCCAACTGTAATCTGTTATAGTTACTGAAAAAACATGTAATTACATCACAGTTACTAGTCAAAATGTTGGTGATTACAAAGGGGTTACAACTGTATATTTTTTTGGTATAAAGCTGCTGTTTCATGACTTTTGAGAGGTAACATTCATTCTGTTGGTTTACATTTTTTGGGGCAGGATACGCTCAATATTGGTTCTTTTGTTCGAATTTTCACCCCCTCTCGTCTGCCAATCAAATAAATAAACACTGAGTGAGTTTCCTTATTCCCATTTTCCTTATGAAATTAGAAAAGGGCTCATTACTGTGCAGTGAAAAGTTTGTTTGTTTATTTGAAATGCCCAATGTCAAACCTGATGAACCATCTACAGGTAAGTTAATGTAACATCAGTCACAGAAAAGAAAAAAAGTTTTGAGGTTTTCACTACCTGGTTTAAACGAATGCTTTTAGGACTTTACTATACTTTACTGTAATAAATCATAAAATGACCATGATATGTCATCAGAGATCAAGTAAAACATGTTATACTGGATTTGAACCTACAGAATTTAATTTACTGTCTAAGGCTCCATCTTTCCATTTGGACTGCTTTACTCACTTTCACATGCACAGTTGCCACATATTGCTCCTTTAAAACAGTTACAGTTACTTATTACATTTTTAACAGGGTAACTAGTAATCTGAAGCCTGCCACATTTCAATAGTAACCTTTCCAACACTGCTCATAATTGCAGTAGCATGCCACAACATAACTGACAAAAAAAAAAAGAAGAAAAGAAGACATTTACTGTGATGAATTACCTGTCACCAGCGAGCCTGTTTAAATTGATTTCCCATTATATCCAATACAGCTGAAATGAAAGGAATATAATAGCTACATGGGAGGTAGAAAACAAATCCTACAGCATGCTTTGCAAAATGTAATGTGCAAAACCACTAGTATGGTCTCCAATGGACACTTGTAAGGTCTACTTTGTACTGACACAATGTGTACATACAATTTCTAAAACTAAATGAAATAGACTTGAGAAGAGCTAGTTGTTTTATTGTAACACTGCAATATTACACTCCAAAATCACTTACTCACTTCTACAGATCTACATGTATCTGCCTCATTAACAGGAAATATCTACTGTAACTTGGGACATAAGGCATGTTATCACCGCTCCTACTCATCCTTAGCATCTTTTCCTGACTCTAATCAGACTCTGTGGCAGGTTTGTGTCAATTTTACTTATCTCTGGTTCTTACTTATCCTGCAGGACATTTGCAGCACGCCCCAGATACCCTGTCATACGACTAAACACGGCGATGTGGTTACTGGGACGAGCGGTAGGGGAGAAAGGAAGTGGTGGGCTGCTCTTCAGGCTCCTGATGACTGGGCTGTGAAGGAAGACAGTAGGGCTGCCAATTAAGCTGCGGCATAATTTAAGCGTGCGCTAAGCTGTTTACACACTACTGGCAGGAGTGTGGGAGGACTGCATGAGGACAGCCGGGAGACGCATATGCTGCATTCACGTCATATGGGAGCAAACTGTCAGGACAGCTTGACAGGAAAAGTGTTCACATGTTTAGACTCATCTGAAGCCATAAAAATGACAGAACTGTGGTTTCCTGTTTATGGGAAACAGTCTCTGTACTCAGACCCATGACTGTCCTTTAATTCTAGGATCAGCTTTTATACAGCAAAAAAACCCAAACTTTTTTGGTATGAAAATATTATCAAGCTGTAAGTAATAAGAGCAAAATGCATCTTATATCAAAGGGTCTTCTATCAGCATTTCACAAGGATAGTTCAGATTTTTTAAAGTGTATTATGTACAGCAGATGGTGGTCGGCACACCCCCAATGTGTAGAAGCAGTCGGAAGCTAAGCGTATTTTAGCAACCTAAAAAAAAATTAAATATCAGTTGAAATGTACACTATATTTTTTTACTGCTTTTACTGCTTTACCTTTTCTGACTGGAAACTACCAATATATAGGCCACTCCAAACCAACCAAACTAATTTTACCTTGCAGAACAGGGAAGTTGGTTTGTTTGTTGTTGTTGTTGGTTATTTTCTGCATTCAGTGAATCCAAACTAACCTTTTAAGACACCTTTAACACCCAGTAATGTAAACAAACTAACCAATCAAGGCAGTGCTCGACCAGCAACTCCCTTCTGCAAGATAAAATTACTGACTTTGATAATGGAATCTTGTAGTTTTGGAGTGTGCGATATTTGGCTTGCATAACGGCGTTTTTCCAATGAAAAAGGCTGTCTGATGGCAAGGTAAAGCAGTGAAAAATTTCTACTGTACACTTAAACAAATATTGATTTTTCAGCTGCTTTTTTAAGCAGCTAAAATATATTCTGACCCTGTCCACAGCAGTACGTTGCTTAGCTTCCGTTCTGTCACAAACTGATGACATGTTGACTGCCATCCACCATAGGTAATATACTGACCTCATACAATCCTACTTCAAATAATCCAAACTATCCCTTTAAATCTAACTCGAGTCATCATTGTTGGATGGATAAAAATGAAGAGACCACTTGATTGTTACCCTTCAAAAAATGTCACATATAGCCTGAGGGTGCTGGCAGAGTAAATGCTATGTTGCAGCCTGAAGGGTTCCTTTAAGGGACGTCCTGTTAGCCAAGTGGTCAAAACACACAGACAAACAAAAAGCAAATACAAGTTGCCAATTTAACAAGAGCATTTCAGTCAGCACATTCTTTCATTTCATTCTCACTCACAAGAGTTTACTGATAAGACAAAGAAAGGGAAAAGACAGTGACTTCCTCGGTAGGTAAAATGCGTTTCATAAGTAGATCAGCAGCAGAGGGATTGATTAGCAAGTTGAACACTGAATTTGAGTCAAAACTACAAGGAGTGAAAAAGAAAACTCCCTCATTGCGACCCAATAAAAGAAACATAAGTTAGGATGAAATAATGTGACTTTAAATTCAGCGTAGAACTTGTCAGGTCAAAGGTTATCACACCAGGCGCAGAGCATTTTTGATTAAGTTGAGACCGCATGCTTCTCCAAAGCAGGAAACCAAGAGGAGGAGTATTAGTAGAGTTGAAGTGAAGTTATTCCGCTTTTTTTCGGCTTTGCAGCCACAATGTCGGCAACAAGCTCTTACTGTTTAATCTCCTTGACCTTTGCCCTGTCGGCCGCTGCTTGTGCCTTGTCATAGGTCTTCCTGCGAGAGAGCGGCGAAGGCTCCGGTGCTCGCTTTTCCACCCCTGACGAAGTTCTGGAGCCAGAACTGATCGTTCAGTTTCATAGTTATTCACAAACAACACAAAGAATAATGAATAAAACAACAGAAGGATGTGAAACCAACACAAAATAATGGCATGGAATGGAGAGATGAGCATGCAGTACGCACAGAAACACAGTTACCTGATATTTTAAGTCCCAAAACAGTGGTGGTTCTCCGCCAAGCTCATGTTTAACTACTGAGGATTTCATGCTACACTTAAATTTAATTCTATTTCTTTATTTGCTGATAGACCGCTGTCAGCCAAGGCTCTTCTTAACATAAAAGTCAATGTGCACTTACAGTAGGTTTGAAGCATGGACTTAAACAAGCCAGTTACAGTGGTCTGGTTAGTAGTTTTGCCTTCAGTGTGTCACTAAGCTAGAATGAGGAATTAGAAAGGCACTTCTTGCATAAATAAGCCATACAAATGTTATTATTGGCTCTTTTCTACATGCTTTTACCTCAAAGGACTAAGTTCAAGGACAGAATGGACATTTGATGTAAGGATGCTCATGAATAATGTGAAACAAAATTAAATACAGCAGAGGATGTAGCAGCAACATCAAACATGCAGGAAGGAAGGAAGGAAGAAGTAATTATTGTGTTAGCAGAGTTAGACAGAGTGCCGGGCCTGGACTTACATGCTGCCCATTTTAGAGGAAAAGCCGGGGGAGAGAGCTGTGTAGTCCCTGACTGATGAGCCTGACGAGTCCACGTCTCCTCCCCCCTCCGGTGTTTCAGCTAATGGCAGCATCGGACTGGAGAAGTCTGCAGTTGGTGCATCGGGAGCGGAGTCGCTGTTTGCATACAACAACTCCATCTGTGTGGTGGTCCTCCTGCGAGCCTGTACAGCACAGATATGTGAAAATTAAGACAGGAAGTAATACTAATACTAATACTAATACTAATGCAGGCCTATTCAACTAGCAGCCCGTGAGCCCTTATGAATTTTGACATGTTCTGTAAAAGTCTGCCTGCAAATCATGCTGGCTTGTGTGATATAATAAATAAAAAGGTACATATCTCTGAGCTACTTTGAGACATCTGAACCAAAGACTGCATGATCTGAACCAACATGGTGTTAGTTATGTCTTTTTAAAGCACCTGCACAGCTGCGGTAGGATTGCAACAGCTCTGCACCTGCAACTTTCTCAGTCAAGCCTCACATTTCAGAGAAACTCGCTAACAAAACATCTCATGAAGCCAACTAGACGTTAAGTTGATCATGAAAATTGTTGATTCCAGAAAAGAATGGACTGACAAGTATTTATTCATTTTGACAGCCGCAACAAGTAATAAACTGCTGTGTTTATTGTGCAACTGATGAACTGCTGTGATATTAAAATACAACATGAAAATGCACTATGTGTAAAATCATGAATAATTTTCTGCCAGTTTTCCTGTAGGCTCTGAGGAATATGTATTAACATTATACTGCAAAAGTTCTTTGCAGCCATTAATTGTCAAAGTATTCTGTGTGCCCCACAAACCCCCGGGGATTTTCTTATCTGGCCCACTTCCAGCTGAAACTGAATAGCCCTGTACTAATGGATACATGAGGAGAATGAGGAATAAACACAATAAACATTGGAATACCTTATTTCTTGTTTTGGTCTCTCCACAGAGTTTCATAAGATCTGATGCCAAGGTGCTGGAAGGAGTACATGAGTTTTATATGTCAGTATAAAGAAAAATATGACCTTTTGTAAAAATGCACAGCACAAACATAACATCACATCATCTTCAGGAGGTAGAGGGTCGTCCACTACTCAGAAGGTTGGCAGTTTGATGCCTGACTCCAGTGTCCTTGGACAAGATAGTGCAGCTCAATTTGAGTGAGTGATTGTGTGCGTGTCTGACTGAAGAGATGATGATGAGCAGGCTGGCTCCTTGCATGGCAGGATCACTATAAACTACAATCAATTGAAACAACCAACGTTATTTCTTCCCTTGTTGTTGTTGTCAATAAAAGTTCAAATTTTCTTGTCCTTTTCCTGAAGACCTGTTACAACCCACTTAAAGACCCCTGTTAGTCTGCGAGCTCGAGTATGAAAACCACTGGACTAACTGCAGCCCATTTACAAGCATCAATATAACAGAAAATATAAACTTCAACACATTATACAACATATATGCAACACATGATAAACAAAATATGCAGACATAAAAGCGACATACAGAAAAAAAATCCAACGTAACATTTACATTAACACAACAAAGACAAACAAAACTATAAGATACAACATAAATGTAATGTAACTAACAGCACAGCATAAGTCAGCATAACAATGTACACCACAACATAAATCTACATGACATAATGCAGAACGATGTAACACCACACAACATGACATAACAAAATAAACTTACGTTCCCTCTGCAGAGGGGCTCTGGGCAGACTCATCACTGCTACTATCGTCTCCATTTTCTGTCAAATGAAATCAATAAATAATATTTAGACTTTAGCAGAAACCATTTTGATCGATAAGACTGAGATGACTGCTTATTCTAAAATGTTTTTTTTTATCAAGTACATGTTCCCTGAGACTGCATAATTTAACTTGTTGCTCTCTTTCAATAAAAGCATTAATGCTCTTAATTTTTTCTTGAATAGCTGCGCAAAATGGATGTAGAAAATATGAATAAGTGAAGCAGATGGGGGCGATGTCAGCGCAGCGCCATGCTGTTTTGTCGACAAACAGAAACTCGGTCCTCACTGAGCTCAACGGGATCAGATGGATTGAAAAGAGGTGAGAGGTCAGAGAGCAGTCAGGTGGGGAGGGTTACAGAGAAAGATGTGTGGGCGAGTTGGGACAAAGGTAAAAGACCCGATATGAGAGAACAAGGTGGAGGTGTGTGAGGAATCATTAGTCCGTTGCTCCCGATGGGGTCAGCTGACCTACTGGCTCCGACATCCGACAGAGCTATAATATCAATGTTGTGTGGTTCCTGTGGAAGGGTTTGGGATTAGCAGGGTGCTAAAGCATGGAGGCTGTAGCACATGGTGAGCTAGGGAGAGGAGGAGGAGGAGGAGGAGGAGGAGGAAGAGTGTATCCAGATGAGGGGAAGAGAAAGGAGAGGGTCAGCAGACAGATGGAGGGAAGCCTGGTTGCATTGCACCTCATGCACCTGTCCATATTATGTTTCGTTAGTTTCCAAAGTGCAAAGGGAAGGAACCATGCATTCATAACACAGATAAGAGTCTAATATGGTTTCACTTACCAGGCGGGATGTTACCTAGCTCTGTAAAAACATAAGAAAACAAAAAAAGAAAAACGTGGGGGAACAGAAAAAAGGCAATGCACAAATCAAAAACACAGTCCCCCGAAATTCTAAAAAACAAACAAAAGAAAATAAAGTGCAGCTACGATAAACAGAGCATCCTACTGAACAGAGGCTGGCAAAAAAAACATTTACAACACAAGGGTTTATAGGAGTAAATTACTGTAAAATCAGAACTGTAACCTGTAAAATGTAAATATTTTAGTATTATAGTAACTTGATATCTGCGGTATCTTTGGAGGCCAGCCTCTATTCAGCAGAAAGCAACAGGCAAGAGCATGTCAATAGGCCCCATCATGCAACTGACCAGAAACCCAGCCCACCTCCTGAAAGGCCAAATACTTTAACAGACGTGTGGAAAGACATAATTAGTAGTAAATTTACATTTTTTACAGAAGTGACTCTTAGAAGTGAAATAGCATCATTATTCCAGAATAAAATGTGAATCCCAGTTTTATTTGACATGATATTAACGACACTTCCAGGAGGTGGGTGGGGGTTAAACCAGTGGTCTGGTCGGTATTTTGGGACCTCATCTCCACTTCCATCACAACCCAAACAAATGCTGTTGTTACCTTGCAGGGCGTTCCCCAGCAGGGCGTCCAGCTCTGGGTTGAACTCAGCCTTCTCCTTCAGCATGTGAAAGAGCAGCTGGTTCTGTGTGGCGCTGGTGATCTCCGTCTGCTTCAGCCGGCCCTCCATCACCTTCACCTGGGACTCCTTCTGGGCTGCCTGGAGACCCTGAAGACGTCAGACCGCAGATTTATTCACTGTTCATCTCAAAGTCACACCCACATCATGCCATACGGTGAAATGACTGCATGTGTTACTACATATCATACATTACATGTATCAAACACAGTATGGTATACATATATACACACACGTGTACAAAAAATTTTGTCTCTTGCCTACACATTCTGCAGTCATATCAGATATCCGTCTGTGGAGATTATCAACCCCTGACCAGGTTGATGTTAAAAAGTAAAATTGCCTTAAGAAGAATCCTTTGCCCTCATGTTGTAAAGCAGACATAAACACAGATAGTGGTGGTATTTTAATTTTGTTATTCCTGATGAACACTTTGATTAGGGCTGGTACCTTGTTGATAGCCATCGACATGAAGTGATCCAACAGAAAACGAGCTTCTGTCAGAGTGCAGGAACCAACCACAGCAGAGACGTCCACTGTGTCACCTTCCTCCTAGAAAGAAAGAAAAAAACCCCACAAAAACAGTGTGCTTTTTTTTTTGAAGAGCTAAATTCTCTGAAACACTCTTTTTTATGTGAATACCTGCTACAAAAAACCTTTTATCACATAAAATATGGACAATTAGAGACTCATTCACATTTATCTCATCACTTCTCATCTCTTTCATTGAATCCATTTAACCAGCAATTTTCAAACCTTCTGTATGATTAATATTTCACTTTCAGCCTCTCACCTTGGTTTCTTCCATCTGCATGATGTTGGCCTGGCAGTCTGCGATGCTGTCGTTGATGTAGTCAATGTTGGCCGTCAACGCATCCACTTCCTCGTTAAGGGGAGGCACCGCCTTCTCTGCCTCTGGCCCCTCCTTGACCAGCCGGTCCCTCTTCCTTATGACCTTCTCTTTACGCTTGGTCAGCTCCTCTCGTTGCTAGGAGACACAAACACACCGACTTGTAAGAAAAGTGACAAAAGTTTTAACAGATTTCAGCTCATGGAGTTATTTCTGATTATTTCTGCCTGGCGAATGTTGAGATTCCCTCATCCCCAAGTTATGAGAAGCTTTATTTTTCATTTTGCTGCCCACTTATGATGAATCGTCCAACAACAAGCCTGAAAACAGCCTCTGAGTTCTTACTGGCCAAACATTATAGGCTGGGAAGATGACACAAACATGTCAACAGCCCCCTCACGGACATCTGTGTCTCAAGCCTCTCAAACACCAGACCATTTGGATACAGCAGGGAATTTAGTCTAAAATTACTCATAACTGAGTCACAAAGTATACATATGTATGCAAAAAAATCTAATGTTTTCTGCAAAAGCAGAGTACATAATAATATATTGTGTGCAGGATGGGGCTTTAAACTTTTTCTATCCTTTTGTTGCCATTTTGGTAATGCAAGTGTCATAAAGAGTTTATTTATTTATTTATTACAATCTCAGTCTGGCCAAGTGCATGTTTCCCACCGTTTCCACAAACAAGAAGCTGCACCAGAGCAGGCTGACAATTAAGAGCTTTTTACTTGCGGGCACATGACAGCATCTGTGTTGAGGATGAGAGGGGTATTTGCCTTTCTAACCCCATTTAAGCTTTTAAACTGATAACATAATGGTCCAGTGTTGTGCATGAAAGCAATAAAAGACGTATCTGTTTGGCACCCGACATGTCTAGTGCAACTGGAAATACAGATGCAGCCACCAGTACTGCTGAAGCTAGTTTATATAAAGCCAATTTGTAGGCATTTTACAAACAAATTAGTAGACTCTAAAGAAAAAAAATCTCACATTTTTATGCAAAATTATGCCTGCCAGATCTAAGCAAACGTCTGAAGGTCAGCCACGTCTGCGGAAAATTGGAAACGACACATCGAGTTGCGCTCTTGGGAAATAACTTTGTTTCATAACAAGTAGAAGGACTCAAATTAGTTTTTCTCGGCTTTTAAAAAGCAATCTCTATCTGTGTTTCTACAGTAGTACACAGTAATTAATTTAGTTTAGAAAGTGGGCAGCAGTGATTTTAGGCCTGGGGACGGATGAGTGGGAGGGAGTTCTACTGAAAATAAACGTTAACTTGTTAATTAAAAAAAACTGTGAAGTGAACTTTGAGCTAGCGCTTGTGAAGTGTGAACTTGTACAATACTGATGTGGTAAGGTACTGATCCTTCTTCGGTCCTGTAACTGACAGATGAAGACTTCACAGTAACATCAACATGTACAGTACAGCTGTAGCTTAACCTTGAGGAGGCGGTTCATGTCAGCCTCCATGTTGGAGATGGTCATCCTCTGCATGATGACATCAGAGATCCGTCGCTCCAGACACTGCCATTTATTGCGTGCGACTCTGGTGGAGTAAACACCGACTGTACGTCTGTAGGAAGACCTGCACACACAGCAATAATGATTTGTCTTTTAAGCACATTTAGGGTTGATATAAATGAGCTGGTTAACTAGGAGTCTGCACTGATTCCTGATGCAGAATTATGGTGAAAAAAATCCAACATAATAAATGCAAAGAGTGATTTATGACAAATTTTTAGGGATTTAGAGGATTTAGCAGCTTTCCTTACTTGCCTCTCTGGCAACATTTATGTGCATGAACACACCTATTCACACACAGACTCACCGAGTGCCATTGGGAGCTGTGATGCCGGAGGAGTACATGCGTCCAGATGGAGGTCTGTGTTGAGAGTCCTGGAGTGGGTCTGGGAGATTAATTTTCCTGATGACCTTTCCTGAGGTGGGTCTGGCCTGCCTCCTCAAAGCTGTCACCTGACACACATGGCAAACAGCTTTTAGTGAACACTAAAAGCATTCAGCATGCATTTCTGCATACATAATGTATCACAAGTATTCCTGCAATACATTATGTATCTATACTCTCTGTGAAAACTTGTTTTTCTGCTGCCACTGCTCACCTCCTCAGTCTTTCTCCTCAGAATGAGCTCCTGCTGCCTTTTCTGAGCCTCCAACAACTTAAGCTGGTGCTGTAACACAAATTTTGTATCATTAACAGTTAAAAGATTATATTAAAACTCCTGGTGCAGATCTATTAAAGCGTGAATGAAGGCAACTGAAAGCAAAAGACAATGAAGATGAACACTGACCTCTTGCCTGCGCTGGTCTTTCTTTAAGGAGGCGATTTCTCGGTTTCTGCGAGACTCGTTCATCCTGTTCTTCTCCTGCTGCTCCTTCATCTGCTTCATGAGACGGACCTGGAGCACAAATCAAAAATACTTTTGGTATACACACAAATATCAATTAAGTAAGTCCAATATCTGGTTGTTAAGGTTCTCATAGGATTTGTGAAATCTTTTGATATCTTTACTTTTTCTTCATCCTTTGAAATGCTGCTTGTCCACTACTGTCAGCAGTGAGGCTGGCCTACTGAACATTTCCATTAATTTTGAGTCATTTCTATTTTTGAAATTAAGTTAAAATAATCTAAAGGTAACATTTTAATTAAATAAGGAATAAATGGTCAAATGGAAATTTACAGGAAACATAGTTGAGGACTGAGGATAGTTGAGGACATAATTACTTTTGATTCATCTGCTGATTATTTCCACAATTGTTTATTCTATAAAATGTCAAAAATATTGTGAAAAAAGTTCAGCACAATTTGCCACAGCCCAACGTGGCGTCTTCAAGTTGCTTTTTTTGTCCAACAAACAATCCAAAACCCATAAATGACAACAAAAAGCAGCAAATCTTTACATTCAAAAAGCTGGAAGTAGCAAATATTTGACAATATCGCTTGAAAAATGACTGAAACAATTAACTGATTAATAAAACAATTGAGGACTCTCTTTTGATCAACTAATCATTGCAGCTCTAATGCATGACGTGATGTAAATATTGTAATTTTTATATGACTGTGTCATATGTATGAGAATGTGACTATGCAGTATGTGCTCAATTTAAATCAGTGGTTCTCAACCCGGGGGTCAGAAGATAATTTTTGGTGGTCAGCAGATGGTGAAATAAAATATCTTATTGTGGTAAACAGCACAGAATGAGAGCCAGGAAGCAGCTCTCAGCCCTTCAAAGACATTCAACATAAGGGACAAACACTCAAAGATGTGAGAAACACTGCTGGTCTCAAGAACAGCAACCTTACTAATGGTTACAACTATGAACCAGCACAAAAATGACAATTACTGACTGAAACCATCATGTTCTAGATGAGCACAAACTCTAACAAAACTAGGGGCCATATTTTAGGAAGGGGAATGGTTTTACATTGCATTACCAGTACCAAGTCATATAATGGGACTCTGGTAGCTTTCATGTGTAGGATACAATATATACAACATATACACAATATATGTAATACCACATTATCAGGAATAGAAAGGACTGCTGCATTTTTTGTTTTGCAATTGCAAATGGCTACTTGTATTTAACTGAAGGAGGAAAACTGTTTCACTTTAAGTCAACAGGAAAAACTAATTTTAATATAAGCAAAAAAAAGCTGTAAACGCCAGATTTATTATTTAATAAAGGACATTTTGATGATATGTCATGACCTTTTTTTTTTTTTTTTAAAGTAAAAAGCCTAACCAGGGTGGATAATTAACCTTGGCAAGAAATCCTACAGTCAACACACCTGTATCATGTTATTTTTAACTGTTGAGTAACTTCTGTGTACATAAGTCTGCTGATCCAACTTGATTCACCAGTGCTAGGTCACCAGCTCATGGTCAATTTTAAATTAATCTTAAAGGAAGCAAATTCTCCGAAACATACTTAATTCTAAAATATAAAAATCCTCAATGGTTAAAACAATATTATTAAAAAAGACACAGCAGTCAGAGAAACTCAAACTTCCACCAGAAGCATTATAATACAGCATTATCACGACTTCTCTAACAAATCATACCTTTGTCTTCTTCATTTCCGCCACATCCATTTGAAGCTTCTTCAGCTGTTTCTCGTACTGTGATTGGTTCTTCAGCAGGCGGGCGTGCTCCTTCTGAGCCGAGTGGAGCTTCTGAAGCTCCTTGTTCATGACGCTCAGCTTCTTCTCGTACTCAGCCTTTATCTTACGAGCTTTGTCCTCTGTGCCACTTTCTACTGAACCTGAAAAATATGAAACACAAAAATGATGGAAAACTGATCATATCCATCCATAAAAAGACAGAATGCAAGAATATGATAAAAACTTTACTAAATCACTTTTACTGCAGGAGTTTCATACTGTATGTAACATTTCCCATTATATTGCAGATATAAAGATATTTTCTCTAATGGTTTATACAGTCAAAAGCATTGATCTGCAGTTGTCAGAAAGTTTCTTTTTAAATTAGACAAGCTGAAAACGCTTTTCTTTTAAAGTTTTCATCAGATAATGCTTTGATCCATTAGTGCTGATAAATATAAACGTAACTGTCATCATCTGACTGCTGTCAGAGAAAATGAGCGTGACTTTAAAGGATTCTCTGAAGTACATAACATCTACGGCGTTTTTTTTTTATTACTACAGAACAAAACGTGAAATCAAACGTGTAGGAAAAGATAGAAATTCTTCCAAATACAAGTATGACAAACAAGAACTTAAATAAACTCTGCTTTAAGACTGAAATAAACTGATCAAAATGCCTTCTGGTGGATGTTTTTATCCAAGCTGCCCGACTGTGAGTGGATAAACGATGTGAAGAGTGTTCGTACGGTGCAGAGTGATACATGACTCCCCCCCTCTGGCGTCCTTGTCTTACTCATGTTTTGGAGGACACGGTCCCGCTCCAGCTGGGTGTCCCTGATCTTGCACTGCAGCATCATCAGCTTCTGCTCGTACTGCTGCTTGAGCGTGTGCAGACGCCGCTGGCTGTTCTCCAGCTCGTCGATCAGCTTCTGCTTGATGGCGATCTCACAGGTGATGTTGGCCAGATCGGCCTGGAAGTTCTCTGTTGGACACAGGATCAGATTAAGTATTGACAATGATATGTTCAAAGTGACTTCAAAAGTTTAGTTTAGACAGACGAATGTTATTGCGTTTAATAAATACCATTATATGCCTGCTTTACTTTTCTCCATTATGTCAGCCTTATGTTTCTTTCTTTTCATGATGAATGTTACTGGGTTCTAACACCATCTGTTAGTGTTTTTGTGTTCCTCAGGAAGACACCTGAACCCTGATATAACCAAGCAGATTTGCATCGTAGCAAGAAGAAGACTTGAAGGACATCACATCACATGTCTTCATTTTATAGTATTTTATAGGACCTACTCTTTCAAATGTCTTTTTAATTATTGTCAATAATAAATAGTAATTGTACTGGGAAAGTTAAAAGGAGACAGGCTGTGTCCCGCTGGCTCAACACACAACTACAGTCATCGCTTATTTGTTATACGTGTTCTGGCATCTCTAATGCATTTGGGTGAAATTAGTATTTGTGATGACCTTTAAATGTAGATGTGACTGTCCACAAACCAGTAACAGAATGTAACATGTAAAGTACATTTACTAAAGTCCTGTACTTAAGCACAAATTTGAGGTACTTGTACTGTTCACTCCACTACATTTCAGAGGGAAATACTGTCTTTTTTTATTCCACTATGTTAGGCAGCTTTAGTTACTTTACAAATCATAAAACTTATAAAATATGGTATGTTTTTAAAAAAATATATAAATCAAACTACCTACCTATACATAATAAACCTTCCATGGTTCCAGCTTCATATATGTGAGCATCGGCTGCTTTCTCTTTTCTTTTCTTTTTTAATAATTTCAATTTATTTTTAATTATGTTGAGGCTTGTACTGGTAGTATGACAACACAAGCATTTTCAAAGGGTCATTTAATTAAAAAATAGTAACTGTTGTACAAAACAGTAAAACAATTAAATGGGGGTTTCAACAGAGTTTTTGTAGTTGTTACAGTGGGATAAAGACAATTTTTTTTTTTTTTTTTCAAAAAAGACATTTAAAATAGAGACTGGACAAATCCACCTTTATAAAAGTAACATTAACTTCATTAAGTCAATGAATTTTAAGGTCTGTCAAAAACTTTTAAGGCCAATAAAAAGTAGTTTAAAATGAACTCCACCTCAATCAACTACAGCAGTAAAATCCTGCTTTTACATTAATGCATGAGTAATAATAATCTAATGATGCCATATATAATAGTAAAAGCGTTGCAGGGGACTTTTTTCTGCATTAATACTGTAAATACATTTTCCTGATTATACTTTTATTCTTTGATTAGGTCACATTTTCAATGCAGTGCTTGTACTTGTACTTACAGCATTTCTACAGTTTGGTAATAATACTTTTCCTTAAGTAAATCATCTGAATATTTTCTCCACCACAGTTTTATGTGATGCTGGCTGCTCTTTGTAAAACTGGTCTGTCAGTGATTGAACAGCTCCCCCTTGTGGACAATCAGCAGCCATTTAAGGTGAGAAAGTAAGTAACCAGATGACATCCTTCATACCCTTTTCATCCGACTCAGAGTCAGAATCATCAGAGCTCTCCTCCACGTCCATCTCCTCTTCCTCCTCCTCCTCTTCCTCTTCGCCTTCCTCATGGTCGCTGCCTTCCTGGACCTCCTACGAGACAACATACGAATAATTTAATACCTGAGAGCACTCGTCAATGTAAAGATGAAACCAGAGGCAGCCACTCGTACCATTTCTGCATCCTCATTGACTCGCTCCGTCATTTCTTTCTCTGTGCCCTTTTCCTGCTCATTGTCAGGAACTTCCTCCTTGTTGGCACTGAAACATCGAGACATGGTTAAGAATCAAAAACCTCATTCATTTATCCTCTGTGACTGTGCCATGAATGTTTTCTGAGCAGAACACATGGTGCACATGGTACACCTCCACAGGTACTGTAGCACACATGTAAACCAAAGGCATATTTTTTATTTCTGTGGGTAATAAGGATGTTATTTAGTTTTATTTTAGCTGGCACAGTTTAGGTTTTGTAAATCGTATAATGCCCAGATCTGAAGGAAGTACACTGTCTTTTGGGCAAACAAGCTTTTTGATGGACTTAACCACTGAGTAGCAACAAAGTTAGCAACGGTTCACAGCTTAATTTATTGTGATGTTTGCATGTAACATGAATGAAAATCCTTATATCCTGACATGGTGAACTATAGAGCTGAACACAGAAGTGACTCCATTTTCATTAACTTGTTTGTAGAAAAGACAGTATTTTCTTTTAAAAGGAGGGAGGCATCTCATCAGAGTCTGAACAAAACAAAACAAAAAAACATGGAAGGAATAAGCAGAGCAAAATAAATAAGTATATAACAAAACTGTGAATCAAGTCCATGAAGCAGATCTGTTGGATAAATGTTTTATCCAAACACAGAGGGTTAGCAGTCACACAAAATCATCTGGAAAAACTGACCAAAACAAAAAACAAAGATTAATACAGTGAAAAGAGAAATTTGTCATCCAGTGTTTTAAAACATTTTAAAGAGCAACTATTATATTTTCTACCTAGACCCTACTTTTCCATGTTTTTGTTCTGAGTGACTAATGGAAACAATCATTTTTTAAATTAGTCCAGCATTGAGGGAGACCGCTGCAGTCAGTGAAAACACGCTGCAGTGTAATCCTTATGAGCAATTGTGAACCATCAAAGCATTTAAAGTGTTTGTTTTTATCACTGACAGGCTGAGATTGTTATTTTAAGTATTTGACAACATTATGGAAAGGATCGCTGCAGAAATAAATCTTTTCAAAGAGTAAGATACACTTTATTTAACCAGTTGTTTTATCGCTCTTGCCAAACTACCCTGACTCACTTTGCAAACCTGGGACTTTAACATGGTCATCGATATCTTCATTCAAATGCAACATAAAACAAAATAAAACTCACCAAAACTGTCTTGGTTCATTTTTTCCATGTTTATCAAATACGGTTTGGCTGAAATAAACCCTTAATTCACATCATTAGATGTAAAAATATTGGGAGAGGAGCGAGAGGAAGAAAGAAGACACAACGTGTGCAGCCAGAATATTTTCACGTCTAACTAAAGGTTTATTTTGGCCGACAAAACAGAGCTGGTGATTGTTGGAACAGTGGAAAAACAAGCTAAGATGGTTTTGCTATGTTTAATTTTGTTTCTGTTGAGTTGAGAGAGGATGATGATGTTAAAATTGTAGTTTTGCAAAGGGAGTCTTGTTAATTTGGCGAGAGTGATAAATCTGCATTTTCTGGTCTAACAAAATGCTCCACACTCTTTAGAAAAAGGTTGATCTCTGTAGAGACTCTTTGCATAATATAATATTGTCAGACACTTAGAATAACAATTTGAACCTGTCAGTGGCAAAAACAAGTACTTCTAGTGAACATTGCCTGGAGAGATCACGTTGAAGTTCGGTTTTGCTTCTGCCAGCTGCAGCGGTCTCCCTCAAAACTGGATCAATTTTAAAAACTGTTGTCCCCATTAGCCACAAAAACATGGGAAAATATGGTTGAGGTTGTAAAATATCAAAGTTTCCCTTTAAGGCTGTCTGTGTGCTTAAGCTTAAGGGACTTTCAACACATTTTAGGAACCTTCAACACTAATAATCTGAAAGGAATGTTTTAATAAAAGCAATAGACCTAGACTGAGTTTTGACCTTGTGTTGAAAATCTCTCATAATACACTCTTACTAGTTGCGGGATTTCTTTAATACCCATCATAAAGTCAGTAAAAACACAAAAAATGCAACAGAAGGCAAGGATGTAGCGTGATGGGACAATGAATGCGCAAAGGGGTTCACACACAGGAGATCTAAAGAGAGATAAGGGCTTATTACAGAGTAAATATAGTATTTTATGGAAGGGAAGTGCTTCTATGGTAGCAAGTCTCGCTCCAGGTGCGGAAATACCTGCCCAAAATAAATAAAAAGTAAAATAAAATGCTGAATTAGGGGGAAGCAAAGGAAGGGAATGGCAACAGGAGGGTGGAAGCTCTGACAAACCTGGCGTCCTCAACCTCTTCCACCACCTCCTCCCTTTCCTCCCTCTCTCTCTCCTCCAACAGCTGCTGGAGTCTTCAGGGAGGGGTGAAGGGTCAAACGAGAGAAGGAAGCAAGAGATGAACGGAGGAAGGAAGAATGGAGGACAGAATGGTCAGAGGAAGCTCTGTACTGAAAACCCCACCTTTAATCCCCCGCTTAAGCGCCCCACAACACGACTCTGATCATTTTTAACCTGGAGCCTCTGAACCGTAGATTTCTCATCTTCACTGAAATTCTCGTTTAACAGCACTAGAATATTGTCACATTAATCTACATTACACAGATTAAACTTGTATGTTATTATTTGTTTCATATGAATTAAATAAATAAAACGGCACATATATTATTTGAGCATCTATGAGTTCACAAGCCTGTAAATATGCACGTTCAAATGAACAAAATCTCAAACTGCTGCCATTTTTCTCATTAAAGGGATAGCTCCAATTTTTTAAGTTGGGGTTGTATGAGGTATTTATCCATAGTCAGTGTGTTAACTGCAGTAGATGGTGGTCAGCATGCCCCCAGTATGGAGAAGCAGCAGGAGTAACAGTGTGGAAAGTTAAGCAAGGTACTGCTTTGGACAGGATGAGCAGGAAGATGTATTTTAGCCACCTGAAATCAATATTAGTTTAAGTTTCTGCTTCGCGTCGGGGTCCTGCATCACCCTGTCGGGGTTTATTTCTCTATAGTGACCGACTCGCTCTACATTATCCCACTTATTACACGGCTACTCACTAAAGAAATCAAAAGTTTGACATAAAATGTTGATCTAAATATGATTTTATTGATTTACAAAAGTTTTCATTGCTTCTGCTTCAAAAAATAGTCCGTTCGTTTCTACAGTTGGAACTGTAACTGTAAGCAACGTTAACTCCGAAGCGAAGAATTAGCTTATTTAGTATAGTAATTCACATTAAACTGAATTCCATTGATGGTGAAGTGAGACAAGGTGAATGGGACGTCCTTGGGAATATTAATGCTGACGTCTCTGTCCTCATTCATGTCCATATTTCCTCCTTGCTGTGACCCCGCAGCTGACGCACCTGGAAACAGTTTTTTACTGTTACAACTGCTATCAATATTATCTCATCACTAACGCTTTAGGAGAGGCACTCACCCGATCTGCTGCTGTTGCCTGAATTAGAGGATTAAATTATTAGAGGAGAAAATTAACGATTTCTTGCCGCAGGTGTAAACGTCTTTCTGCGGATTGATATGACAGGATGTGATCCGCCAGAGTCGATCGGAAGTGACCATAGCAACGGTCTGTTATTCATAGCAACGGTCTGCTATACAGAAATAACAGACCTTAGAATGTTGTAATTGACCAATCAGGATCGAGCATTTGACAATGCCGTGTAATAAAAGCTAAATATTGCTCTCTCCAAAGCAACCAGGCTCCTTTGACAAAAAGGGCAATTTCATCTCTCAGGAGCTGCTCATCTACTTCTGCCTCAATCCCTCTGTTTGTTTGTGTTATTAGCAACTTCGGCGATGCCTTTAAAACCCAGAAGTCACCCAATTACACAAACTAACAGATGGAGGCAGCGGAGGACCAGCAACACCTGCCCTCTGCAAGATCAAATTACTGTTTTTGCCAAAGGAGTCTGGTGTCTTTGGAGAGAATGATAATTGGCTTATATTGAAAAACACTGATGAAAATATTCTAAATATACGGTACGCTTAAACTGATAATGATTTTTTGGTCGCACTTTCTTTTACAGTACACTAAGAAGATGTAATAAGCTGTACTTTGCATCAAATTACAAAAAAGTAGAAAGAAAAAGTTTTTTATCAGTCAGTAAACAAATGCAGCTATACCCTAATTAGACACCAGACACCCAGCTGTAACTAATAAGACCTAACAGGCACTAGTTTGTGTCATAATCAGACAAAAAACAGAAATATGTTCTTTATGAGACCCTATTAGACCCTTAGTATACTTTGTTAGAGGCTAATGAGGGACACATTGCAACATAACTACTGTACTGTAAACTGTGAAATCAAACATGTGCTATTTGATACACACCTTCTTTGACTCCTTTGGTCCCATAGAATTGGCACAATAAGTCTGTGAAGTCACCCATAGATAAAATATTCCTCTACATCTATTTTGGCTCTAATTACCCTCTAATAAAGTCTAATACGGGTCTAATAAAAGGTCTACTAGTGTCTAATAAATAATTTGACACAATGCATGGCTTGTTACATCTTATTAGTGTAAATAAAGTGCAACCGATTTTTTTAGGTTGCCAAAACACGTTTTGCTGCTGACCCTGCCTACAGCAGTAGATTGCTTAATTTTGTACACTGGTGCTTCTGCTGCTTCTTCAAGCTGGTGACTTGCCGACTCTCTATTGTAGGTACCTCATACAACCTCACTTCGAATAATATCCCTCTATTAATTGTCTATAAATGAATAAATAATAAAAACAGCACATAAATTATTTAAGCATCTGTTAGCTACACTAAGGACTAAAGGTTCACAGACCTTTAAATACGCACGTTCTAATGAACAAAATCTTTAACTGTTGCCATCTTTCTTATTAAAATGTACAACATGTCAAACTGACCTCTGTTTAAGGAATTTAGTGACACGCTTTTGAAAACTTTTGAATGGTTTAGGATTAAATCACAAAATGCAAATGCAATGCAAACAAAGTGCCATTCCAGTTTGAAATGTACTCAGATGTATGCAAACCTGCAACAACACATCAAATCAAAAGCAGCCAACCTAGATCAAATTTGACACAGCATGTCTACAACAGTCTTATTACCTTTTCTTCTTCTTTTTTTCTCGTTTCTTCAGTTTCTCCAGGTCTTTCTTGGCGAGTTCAATTATGTCAGAGGTCTCCTTCTCGGGGGCCAGCGACGTGGAGGAGAAGGAGCCGGGTCCTCCGTAGAACGACTGACGATTGGAGGCACGAGACAGATTCTTCCTCAAGTGCTCATTTACAGACTCGCTCTCCAGGAGTTTGGCTCTGAGGGAGAAATCCCAGGACACAAAGAAGAGGAACACACATAAGATTCAAGTTTGAAAATACACTATGTTTTGTAACTTTTTGTGTTATTATGTGGACCAACTTTTATGCCTTCTTTCACTCGTGCACTTCCATGTCTCTCACTCAGGTCGATTGTGAGTTTTAGAATCTAAAATTACTCATACATCTTGTTTTTGAAAATGTGTTCTGTTTCTCCTGTTTTCATACCCACTTATTTGCTAATTGTTGCAGGTTAAATCAACATGAAGGAACTACTTACAATTAGACACATCTTTAAGATTGGCTTTCAAGTTATCATACACTTGAGAGTAATTTGAGAGGTGGAGTCCATAATCAACAACGGAGCTGAGTACACATCTGTGTGTCCGGTATATAGAGTGCAGCAGCAGTGATTCCTAAAACCTGGAAATGAGTAAACATATTTGCACCTATGGTTCCCTCAACTTAAAGTCAGAGGGTTTTTTTGAATGGGGCTTTTGGTTAAATGACTGAAATATGGTCTGTGGTTAACACAAGCTTAAGAGATTTTCAGCTTTTGTTGTACAACATGAAATGTCAGTAAATAGCCCAATTCTAAAGCCTTTATGTGTTTTAAAAACGGCTGTTGCTTACAAGTGGCTAAATGAGACTGCAGGGGTTGTTGTGGACATTAAAGGTCATAACGCTGAATACCAGTCACTTAGTCGTGGTGACATGAAGTCATGCGGCTGTGCTTAAGTTTGTTTATGGCCTAACATTATCTTTTCTTTCTGGCGATTGTACTGTATTTATACTTCCAAAATCCTAAAATTGGTGTTCATCTGCAAAGATTATCTTGCTTAATAAAACGTGAAAGTATCATAAACTTTGCATTAATCCAAAATTTAATGGAAAAATTCCATCTGCCTTTTGTGGAAGGAACCAGAGCAACGCTAACGTCTGTGTTGGCCTACAAAAATACACCACCCCTGCAGAACTCTACTGGGCAAAAGAGAAAGGAGGGCATTGTGATGAATAGGACAAACAAAAAAGACAAACAGCCCCTACCATGTTCCAGTTCAACACAACATACTACATACTAAGCAGGTTTTGTGTGAGCAGTGCATTCACATTGGAAAAGTAATAAAGTTAAGTAATAACAAAGAAAACATTTAAGTGTGCTCTTGATGGACAAATAAATAAATGAGCCAGAAGAAAAGATGGTAAGTATTAAACCTCTGGAAAAAATAGTTTGCAGTAATATTTAATAGTCACAGTCTGAGTAGCATCCATCATCAGGACTTGTATCAATTTATGTTAATAAAAATAATGTTTATGGACAAACTAACAAAAACACATTATAGATTATAATTAATTATTACTATAATACCCTATAGAATAAATATGTTGAATGGAATTTGTGCACATTAACATAATCTACAGTCAAAGTTGCTTACCTGAGGTCTTCGATCTCTTTGATGTAACCTTGTATCATGTTTCCAATTTCTTCAGTGCCACCTTCTCCTGGAAGAGAAACAAGATCATTTTAGAGGGAAAAGAGTAAAATGGCTTTTCACTATGACTTTGCAGAATTTTGCAAAATACAACAAAGACAGA
>JAJHUR010096693.1:6867-22600 GCA_027495735.1 Lutjanus campechanus
GGTTTACAGATGAATTGCATTTATTTGCATTAAAAACTACCAGACGAACGAGGTCTGTGTGCGCTTTTCTGGAAACGCTGCAAAGCGATCTCTATTCAAGATTCACTTATTTGCTTTTTTTTAAAAATCTTTTAACCACATCACATGGTCTTCATCTGTAAAGGGTGTTTAGAAAGACCTGAAAAAACTCTGTTCATTAGTCAGAATGAATGAGAAGTTCTAAAAATACTCACAACAATGGAAAGCTATATTTTTAAAACAACTTAGCAGCTTCTGTCCCCTGATGAAGACCATGTGATCTGATCAAAAGCTGAGAGGAGATTAGTTCATCAGCTGCTGTTTTTAAGGTCAAGAATTGTTACTGAATCCACTGACTTCTGGTGAGTCTGTTGCATCAGGTTCTTCCGTAATCAGAGGTCAGAGGTCAGATACAGTAACAGCATCCGTGAAAATGTTGGAATATGCGACCTTTTCCTTCTGCAAGAAGTTAACAAAACGTAACGTGCAGCCATTGTTACTGCCTTTGTTTCCGCTGTTATCCAGACCTGCCCAGCTCACGACCTCAAAATAGGAAGGAATTGAGTGTCAGATACTTCCTTCACTGTCGGACTAGACCTACTCCTCTAGTGTTATGTTTTAATGAGCCATTGATGTTAGGTGATGTGGTATAAAAACGTGAAAGTCAGAGAATGGACATGAGGTGGATGGATGGTCAAAAAAGACTCAGGAATTTAAACCAGAAAACCAGAGTTTGTGTCCTGTGTGAAACCAAAAATCTTTTTAAGATGACTTACGTACGAATTACATAAGTACTAAGTAACATATTTACTTCAACCTGAACCATGAAGTTTTACAAAACCAAAGTATCGTGCCTTTATTTTGGAAGTCTGCCTGGATTTTGCGTTTTTATTATTACTAACTTGACAGGAGAGCCCTGCACGAGCAAAACAGACACATCATAGTTCAATATTATTATTATTATTATTATTATTTACTTGCCCAGTCAGGCAAGTGGGTCAGAAATCTACTTGCTAGAAATAATTTTTACTTGCCCCTGTGAGGATTGTATTATTTATTAGGTTTTTCAAATCCAGGGCGATGTCTTAAAATGTCTTGTTTCGTCTGTCTAAACTCTAAAGATATTCAGTTTAATATCATATCATATCATTACTTTAATAGTTATTTGATCATCAAAATAGTTTAAAAGTGTGATTCTTTGCCCTGGGACAGCAGGCAGTCAGTTATTGTTTATCTGAGTCAGCAGTGGGAGCTTGTTGCCCAAAGAGGACCAGAGTTTTTGGCAGATGTGTAAACTTCTGTCTCATGTTCATAGAAACTCTATGTTAATGTTTTTTTGCACAGTTATCTGTCACACAATCACTCACCCACCGAACAGCACCTACAGATGAGGCAGCTCTGTTGTTGCCTTTTTAATGACACTTCTGAAATATCCTAGTTTGGAAAATACAGTGGAACCACTCGGAAGAAGCTAATAAAAGCTCACAATGTTCTACATTCATTCATGTTCCTGCAGTGGAAAGAGACTGTCGATGATCTCTGTAACCACTTTGACTTTCTTCATTATTTCACCTGTTTTCTCTTTTAAATGTTTGATGTATTCACGTCTTTCTTATCTCTGTCTATGCAGATTTCTCGTGTGATGAGACAGACAAAGGCCCACCGGTACAGATGCACAGCCTCAGAGAGTTTGAACAGGTAGGAACATGTCCTCTGATTCAAGCTGAGTGTGTTTTCACCTGGAGACTCACATGATACTGAGGCTGTGTGATGAAGCTGAGGAGGAGTTTGATGCTGCGGTTGTGGTGAGAAGAAGAAGATCTGCCTAAATATAAAGTGTGAGCAAGTGTTGCTGGAAAAAAAGAAGAGAAATGAGGCTTTGTTAGCTGTTAGCGTAGCTGCTGCGTGTCAGAGGTGTCCAGGCTTGTCTCTGCTCGGTGGTAATGACTATGTAGGTGTGTTTGGGACGATGATGTGGCAACCGAAACCGTGCATGAGTCAAAGAGGTTCCTCTCCACAGTCCCTGTCATTCTGTCTCTTATTCATGCTGTAATACTGTTTCTACACACTACACAGTATCTGCTGTCTGATTTCCCACATCATACAGCTGCACAGGGCACATTAAGAGGTCTACTGTGTATTAAAATAGAAAGAGGTGTTTTTAACACAGTCTCACAGCAGTTTGTGAAATAGTCACGAAATTTTAAACCATTTTGGACATGAATTTTCTATTTCTTCTGCTGGTGTTTTACAGCTGAAGAGAGTTTCTGCATCACAGCATCCTTTAATGTTTCCTGTAGTGATTTCAGTGATGTCCTTTAATGTTTAGTATAATATCTGGAGTGTCAGTGTGGATCTATTCTGGTGAGAAGCTTCAGAAAAGCTTTGACACGGCTGTTCTCGATGATTATCAAGTTCAGATGCAGTTTTCCAACAGTAGCAGCTTTAGAGGTGTGGTGCACCTGAGAAATGTGCAGGAAGGAAAGATTTTTTTAATCCAGAGCGTCTCTGATCAAATTACAGTACTTTCTGTCAGCTGATTTAAATCAATGGAAACTGCTGATTATTGTTTATGTGTTTGTGCTGCTGGCATTGATGGATGTTGAGGTTTTTTTTGAACAGCTGGAGGACGACAGGATTCAGTGGGTTACAAAAAACAAGGGAGAGGAAAAGGATCAACCAGTTGTGTTTTCAGTTTTCTGCTTTAGTGATGGCAGCCTACTTTTATTGATTATAACAACGTGAAGTTACTCCCCGCTTCCTTAACCTGCTGTTCTTATTCCAGTAAAAGTGCATCAGTTAGATTTATCTTAGAGATGTGTGTCTTTTTCACCTTTTACCTGCAGTTGAGCCACCAAGTTTAATGCAATGTTTTTTTTAAATAAAATGGTCCACATGAATTAGTTAAATTGTGTTAATTAAGTTTTTTGTAAAGTCAACGAACCAAACCAAATCCTGCCTCCATTGAATGGGGTGTACAGGTCAGCTAGTCTGCTCTCATTGGTTATTTTTTGATCATTGGTCATTTTATTTTTGGTTAATGAAGTTTTTCTAGTAATACAGGCGGTCTGGGAGAGTGAGTTTCCTCACAGATTTAGAATAAGTTGTATTTTCTTCATCTATTGTTAAGAAATAAGCCAACAAAACTTTCTATAATGTTAAAGGAACTGTTTAGCCTCCAGCTAAGCTCCGCCCACAAAAAACATCATAATGTACCAACAGAAAAGGAATCTGTTGGTAACAAACTTCAATAAAACTAATCTGAAATTGTTAAACACATGTAAAACACCATTTTTCCTTTTGACAACTGAACAGCTATTTCAGAAGTTTCCATATTTCTGCCTGTTTGGTCTCAAGTTCTCACACAAAGACAGAATCCAAGAATCCATCATAAAACAGGAGCTGGATGAATAAATAAAAGAAAAGCCACATATACAGACGTATTTTTAGGAGTTGGAATCGAGCATTGTGTGCGTGGAAAGCCACACGGCTAAATGTCTGCTCGGTTCTGAACAGAGAAGATGAGAGGCGTAGTGTTCCTCTGGTTCTGTGCCAGAGTAATGGATTCTGGGAGCTCTGCCAGGTGCATTATGGGTCTGATATAACTCTGGAGGTGCTTGCTGCAATTACCCTGTTCCCCTTTTAGTGAAGGACAGACTTATATAGAGGAGGGTGGTGCTCGTTGTTGTAATGGTGAATTAATGTGGAGAGTTTGGCTTGTATCGGGAAAAAGGGTCAAATGATTTGAAATATGAGATCAAACCCACAACGTGTGATTGATTCAGAGACGCAGACGGCTGCAGACTGTCCGTCTTCACCTGAAGGACAGTCTGACTTTTTAAACAGGTGGTAATTTATAGAATCAAGAGGAAATATTTTAAAAGCTTTTGCATCACACCTCATTTTACATCACTTAAAGATCCAGTGTGTGAGATTTACAGCAGATTTACTGCAGACACTCAATAAAAAGTGCGGAGGGTCGGCGTGACAGCCCAGAGGTGTGAAAAATCACTTCTCTGAAGTACTGTGATTCTTTGTTTTTTCTTCTTCTTCAGACTTATTTCTCCTGTGGAAACAAACTAAAAGCTTAGTCTGTTCACACTGAGCAGCAGTGCATCGAAATCATAATTTGGATTTATGCAATTTTCAAATCGCGACATTTGTTTGGCAAAATGTGTTAAAAAGCTGTTAAATGAATGAATGTAGCGATTCAGAGATGTCCTGTCCTACACATCAGATTCTACAGACTGAAAACAAACATCTTTAACATGTTTTTCAAGATGTAAAACTTTTCATTACCTCCAATATCGCAAATCATATCACAACTGTCAGTCAAAATAATCGCAATCAGACTTTTTTCAAAATCATTTGGCCCTACTGAGCAGCTACAGCAACCTCAAAGGATCAAAACTCAAACTCAGAATTCCTAATGGGTTAAACTTAAGTATTATTTTCAGAGCACCAGCTTGATGAGCAGCAACAGATAATCGTTTGGGAGATTCTGCAACAGTTTTCCTGTGAAACTCCAGCAGAGTTTTGTGAACTAGTGCAGTTTTCAGGGGCTAAAATCTTATTTGTTATTCTGTTGATGATGCTGCTGATATAAAACTCAGAACTGACTGATGTGACGTGTTTTGTTTTTGGAAATATGACTCATGTGTTGTGACAGTATCAGATTGGGAGATAAGTGCATCATCCCAGTCCTATGAGAGTGTGTAACAGTGTCTAAATAAAGTTAGGGCGGGTTCACACCTAAAGGTCCAGTTCCTGAATCAAACCAATGTGAAGATGAGTCACTGTTTAGATGTTCACGCTGGTTCAGATTGAGTTCACAAAAGCAAAATGAGAAATTAAAAGGTAAAAAAGACAACAAACAGCCCAGTTTTATCTGGATATTGTTCATCATGGAGCAGCGTCAGCGTTGGTGTTGATCTGGAGCTCATATCTGCAGATTTTAGATGACCGTGCATAACAACATCTGGTAAGACAGCTGGTATTAAACAATTTAATGATGCAAGCATCTCTTACTTTATGCCGAGTCCAGGTTTGTCTCCTGTCAGTCCGTATTTTGGGAGCAAACACGCTGCCAGTTCACCAAAACATGAGGAGAAAACCTTTTTTTAACCAATGAAATGACATATAATGGTACGCTTCTGTGATTGGCTCAAATGGCATTCACGCCAGAAATGAGTTCACATGACAGCAGTCTGAGACCACCCCCTCAAGGTGGACCTAGAGAGCAGTTGGTTGGTCAGGACCAGAGTTCAAGGCCGGCGTTCACACCGACCCAAACAAACTGCCCCGTGGATGTAAATGCTCAGTTCAGCCGGACTAAACAAAACTGGTGTGAACCCGCCCTTAAACACCCGCAGGGAATAAATGTGTTCCTTGACTTGCAGACACATAATCTGACCTTTGAATCATCATGTTCTGACATGTCAAAAATAGGTCAAATGCATAAATTAGATGCCCTGTTTTAGTTGTTGCTTGTGCCTGAGGATGTACAGTATGTGTGCATATAAAGCTGAATCCATGTTTCTATCTGCAGCACTGAGATGTAACAGAATTAATTTAAAATCTACAGTAAAGATGGCGGCACTGTCGAGGTTTGTGTGTGGAAGAAGATGATTTACTCCCACGTGGAAACCTGCTGTTTATTTAAACCACTGTTCCATTTTTTATGCTTGAATAGACTCAACTTAGACAGGTGTGACATCGTAATAATCGTTTAATTTGCAGGTTTTAGGTGTTTTTTTCATGATTTATTCACTAAAAACAGTGGATACCAGCTGTAAGTGGGTAAAATGCATCTTGATCCGTTATAAAAGCCTTAACGATAAATCTTTGTAGTCTCAGAATCGAGAAAGATTCCCCCTGAAGCTGAACGAGCGGAGGCAGAAAGCTGAACTCTTCGCTGATTGGTTGGAGGCTACATTATAGTGTGCGGGCAGCTTTTCCTTTGAAGTTTTCCTCCGACTCTCCCACTGAGGGATGAAGGGATGAGTCATGCTATATGCAGACATACGGTACAGACGGCAGACTAGGAGGCAACCTAAACACCGGCTTTGTATGGAGGGACGGGGAAGAAAAACAGGCTGATGTTTGAATTACAGCCGAGATGCTGCAGAGCTGCAAAAATCCGTCCTGTGTTTTTACATGTTTCACGCCATTTACCACAGATCAGAACACTGCAGGGTTGTTGCATGTTTGATCGTGCTTTTCCCATTTTTGATGCAGCCACTGGTGTCTTTATATTTCACTGCAGTTTTACACCTACGGGGGTTTAAAACCTGCTTCTGGAACCTCATTTATAAAGGAAGCTTTGTGAGCTTTGTGTGATCTCTATTTTCCTGTTGGTGGTTCTGCCACTGAGAAGAGATTCTTTTGAAAGTCTGCACCCATATCACACAGATACCGGGCGAAAAGATTGCAGTTAGCATCTGAAAACAGCTCACTAGCTCACAAAGCTAGCGCCTCTCAACTGTGACTAGTTTACAAACCTGATTTGGGAGCTGGACGTTGCATTTGTTTGGGTCAGGGCTTCTCAAAGGAGCAAACACACACTGAAATCAGAAATCAGAAATCAGAAAGAACTTTATTGTCCATTGCAGAGCAGTGGAAATTCGTCTTTGACGTGGCTCACAGAATATAAAAACACTTTACACAGTTTTGATTTATCTTTAACACAAACCCACAAACCTGTTGTAGAATTTGTGACTGGTCCTTGAGCATCAGATTCACCTGTTTGCAGATAAAGCAGATCATTTTACCTGTTGATTGATACAGCGATCTGTTTCATTTGAGGTGGTTTTTAATCTCATTTCTAATTTCCTCCATTGAAGTGCAGACCCAGATCATTAACTTTAGGTAACAACACTAACACTGATGATGGAACATAAAACTCGTCTGGTGCTATTGAGGAAAAAAACGACCTGTCTTGTTTGTATTTCTTTAAACCAATCACCAACATCCTGGGCGGAGCTAAGCCCAGGCTGCAGCCATGGTGTTGAGGAGGAACTTGTTTTGGTGGAACATGTGCACATCAGGAGGTGAGCTCTGGCATTAAAATGACGACATCAATGCAAAAGAAAAGCTAACAGCTGTTAGCTCGTGATGTTAATGTATTCTAGCGGAACAATTTCCTGTTTTCAGTGTGTAAGTTGCAGCTTGGAGGTTGTTCTTTTTTCCTGGGGACTTTGATGCCACTGACGTGTCGCTTGTTTGAAAAATTGTCTGCCCTGTCTCTATTTTAGCCAAGTGTTGCACACTTGCTTCATCTCTGTCACGGTCTTGGGGTTTATCTGGTCATTTCCTGTTTTATTTTGTAGTCCTGATCCTCCCTCATGTGTCTTCATTTTACTTCCTGTCTTTGTCCTTTTCCCGCCCGTGTTTGATCAGTTCTTTGTCTGTTTAGTCCTCGTGTTTCTCTGTTTCTGTGTTGGTTTGTCGTTTTTCTTTCTCCCTCCCGTTTCAGACCTTTGTGGCATTTTGTTGGACTTTTGATTTGGTATTTTTGGACTTTTCTCTCGCTTGATTTGTTTGCTTTGGACTCTTCTTTTGACCTGCTGACCTCACTAGTCAGTTTTGTGAATATTCTGTTTCTTTATTAAAACACATTTTGAAAGCTTCTGCTTCGCCCCGTCTGCACTGGTCCACCGCCTTGTTTAGTGTTACACACTTTGACAATCTCCAGCCTATTTTATCCGGTCAAAAATCGATGCTTGACGTTTCTGTTTCCTGTTATTGAAGCAATCGTTTCATCTGCGGAGGAAAAAATCACAAGCGGCGCCACTGCAACATCTCCAGTCGTATATCTGGACAATTTTTCAGCTTCCATCAGCTTGAGTTTGCTCATTTCCAGCAGACTGGGTGGTAGACATCATTAAGGTAAAAAACAAAATAAAAATCACTCTTCCAGTGATGTAAACTAACAGAAAACGAGATTAATGTCAGCAGCAGTTTCTAATAAGAACAATGTCAAAGTTATAAAAGTGAAACTAGAAGAACAAAACACATTTTGACTTATGAAAGTAGGACACGTGTAGGTGTTCAGCTACATGTACATTAATGACGGCTCCATTCTGTCGTGTGTGTGTCAGCGTTCACAATATACCAGCTAAATGGAATTCAGCAATTCTCTGCAACTTTCTGTTCCTTCAGCACCATCCAGTCTCATTATTCAGATTCTTTCTCTCATACAATGCTACACACTGTGTGTATTTACAATGTATGTGCAGTTTATTCATATGTCCATACATCTGTCCATATAGCAATATATTTTTTCCAGATATTTTTTATATTTTTATTCTTTTATGTTTCTGGTTTTTAGTTCTTCTTGTCGACTTGTACTTTTTTGAGCTGCTGCATTTCTGATTCTGAAACCTGCTAACTAGCTTACAGGTGAGTTGACGGCATGTGAGCAGAGCAGAGTGACTGAAGAATGCCAGCTAGTTAGCATTATATTAATTTATTTGTAATACATAATTTAGTTTTTATTTCATTTTGTTTTTTCTGAGACTTTAAAGAAAAACAGGCACTTTTTTTCTCCGAAGCTGTCGTCTGTTCTGGTGTATTTGTGTCGTCTCTGCGTTACTGAATTGACAAAAGCAGGTGATGACATCGTGTCTGTCTGTGCACATAAACTGTGGAAGATTCTGGAAATTCTGAGCAAACCACATGATGATAAACTGTCCCCTGCAAATGGTCCATGTCCATAACCTGTAAAGTACAAATTCCTCATACGTTCCCACTTTGCAAAGAATCCTCTGAACTTTTGTACTTTACGTTTTGTGGAGGCTGAAGTGGAAATTTGGGTTTGTCAGCATTTTGTGTGCACATTCAGGAGACACTTGTAGCTTGTGATTGGTCGGCTGTGAAGAGAAAGTTATGTCATGATGATGATCATGATGATATGTCGTGAGAATATGTGTCATAAAACACAGAAGAGCTGCAGTGATTAATCAATTATTAAATTAATTGACAACTATTTTGATTGAGTTTGAATTTTATTTTTCTGATTTCAGCTTCTTAAATGTGAATATTTTCTAGTTTCTTTTCTTCTCTCTGACAGTAAACTGAAGATATTTGGGTTGTGAGTAAAACAAGACATTTGAGGACGTCATCTTGGGCTTTGGGAAACAATGATTGTCATTTTTTTACCATTTTCTAACATTTTAAAACAAACAACTCGTAATCAATTAATCAAGAATGGCTCATTAGTTGCAGCCTTAGTCTCCAGATAAAACTGATCCAAAGAATAAAAGGGTTTTGAAAACATTACAGAACTTGATGACATGATGTTCACTGTGATGAATTTTCTCTGAGGACGTCTGAGTTTAAAATTCAGAAACAGAGAGAACTGGCAAGAACCAATATAAACTTACACTGAGGCTTTTTCAGGCCAGAGTTCAGATTTATCTGATTTCCATCAGCGGGCGGCGGTATTTACAGTTCAGACTCTCAAACTATAAAGAGCGGAAACAACTGATTTTCAATAAAGAGCAGAGACATAACAGTCAGAGTCCTGTCTGAAAAGTTTCCACATTCTGATGGAGCAGATTAAAGTTTGTTGACCTTTCTTTGCCACCGTAGTTTTACATTAAGTTTTTCTGACAGTGGCAGCGTTTGTTGGTCCTCTCATCTTAATAGAGCAGTCTGGATTATTGAATCCAGGTTATGTGTGTGTGTGTGTGTTTGTGCTCGCTGCACATTTGCGTCAGTTTAAAGAATCAATCCTCCCGTCGGCTGCTTGGAAGAAACATGAACCTGCCAGCGCCGCGTTTGTAACTGTCAAACATCCGCGCTCTGCAGTCCTGAGGTTTTCATAAAAGAAAAAAGAAAAATCGCCCAATCAAAATGCCCCTTTCTCAAATGGCCTTTATTAGTCCGCAGGAGAAATTGAAAGCACATGGCTGCCTATAAATGTGAATTCAAACCGACCGCAGAGACACTTAGATTGATAGAAGAAGGGGGAGGATTGCGTATAATTTTGGCCATTAAAACCTCAGGACAAATTAGGGTTGTTAATCTGTTATTCTGCCCTCGGTCTCAGTGTTCACATCCAAAAAGCCACATTCAGTATGAAAGGTCTGTCAGAGCTGGATTACCATCACCGGCGTGGCAGTAATGGATCCACACAGAGACCAGAACGCAGACAGAACACCCGATCCTGCAGCTGACAGCAGGGCTGGAGTGAGCCTGTGATTAAAACGGCACATTTCTTTTAATTCCCTTTATCTCCAGAGTCTTTTATCTCCTCCTCGCTTCTTGTGCTCCCCTAGTTTTTGTTGTGGCATTTGAAAATAGGTCAGAATACTGTGTGTGTGTGTGTGTGTGTGTTCAACCCTCAAGCTGTTGGCTCTGATTCACTGCTTTATGTAGCTGATATCTCCAGCTCTGCACGGGAACACTTGAAACACAGAAGCACCAGTGATGTTGGACAAAGACAAAGCAGACATGTCCAGGAACCTCACAGATCACACTGAGTAGTTACTGAAATGATGCTCTGTCATAATCAGCTGCAGATTCATCTATATTTAGCAGGTAGGACGACAGATGTGACATTTTACGTGTGGTTTTCACCTGATGCAGGTACCAGGAATGTGCTAGCTGGTTGCATGCACATTAGCTACTCCTGTGTATTTTTTATTTGCTCCAAATTACACAAAAATATGTTATTCTTGTACACTGACAATGACAGGATGGAATGGTTGTTTAATTTTAATGCTTACAAAGTAGCTACCTTTCTTTCTAAAGCCTTGCTTTAGTATCGTAGCCTCTTTTGGTTGGTTAGATTATTGAAAATGAAATAAATCAAAAATAAATCAATCTTTGTCCATGCCCTCCTGAAACACACATGGAAGTTGTGATCTGATGATGCCGTGTCATTGTTCTGACAGCCCATTACTGTGAAATAAAAGTCTGAAAAACTGACACACCCTTCTCCCAAAAAACAAACACCCATCGCTCCAAACCTACATAACTCAGCTGACATAACTAACAAACTTATTTAAACCCAAACCACAACCTAAGTATTTTTGTTGCCTAAACCTGGCCAGCTGTTGCACAACATTACTTACACATTTATCATTGTACCGTGACCCTGAAGGTCACAGGTCACCTGATGTTTGCACACAAAGATAGACTAAAAGATATTAGAAAATGGATGAAGGTGTATCTTTGGAACAACAGGTCTTCAGAGCTTTCAGTCGAATTGGACATTTTATAGACTATTGTGGTGTCAGAATAATGAGACATCAGATCAATGAGCAGTCCTGATATTTGACGTATACATCAAATCCTCCGTGTGCAGACTTAGCTGCTCTATAATAATGTCACATGACTTCCACTTTGCTTATGTCATAATTGATATGACCGCTTGAAGTCTTTGTCACTCGAATGTAAACAGTTGAAATTTTGGGTTTCTTATTCAAAGTCTGTTCTTTTAAAGTTGATAACTGTTGCTAATGTGTTGCTACCTGTTTGTTATTAAGGCAGCAGTCGCTGCACATTGTGTGCACATGTGTTTCCACATGGTTCTCATGGTCGTCTGTCCAGTTGCCTGGTCACAGAGTGTTTGAGGGAGATGTTTAGGAAACACTGTTGAGTTTTCCAACTAAAATATGTACTGACGAAAAAGTGTGTTGCACAGCAATCACACACAATAATCACATCCCAACCTCAAGTTGCCTGACTACGCCTTTAAAAATCAGGATACGTTTCCTTTTAGGATATATGAAGCCCACAGTAAATCCATACATGTTTTAAAGGGGAAATATATAATATATTTACTGTAATAAATCATAAAATGACCATGAAATGACATCAGAGATTAAGGAGACAGTGTCCTTTGACATTTCTATTCCAGTCTAACTTTGACCAGAAAGACTTTTTTGGTTTTTGTTTGTTAGTTTAAGATTAATCAAAGTTCAAATTAATGCAGAATGTTCGCTGAAGGAGTAAGTGTCTGTTTTTGAGTCATAAGAAATCATTAATTATCTTGTAGTAGTCATAGATGTTTATAACGGTTAAATTGAGCAAAATGTTAATGGAGTTTGGCAGCAGTGAGACAGGCAGTCACTAAACTCCAGAGTGTGTATTTTCAGACCGGTGGGCTTCTCGTCCTGCACTCCTGCAGTGTTCCTGCAGCCTGCCTGAGCCTCCTCGAGTCTGGAGAGGAGGAGGTGCAGGGAAACAACTCATTTCAACCACAGATCATATATGAAATATGATTTCACCCTATTTAATACGCCGTCTATGGCTCCAACTCGCTATTTGGACTGCAGTACTCACTTTTGCGTGCACAAAAAAGTATATTTCTACAGTTTTAGTGACTTCATTTGCACACTGTCCTGTTTCTCTTGTGAATGTGAAAGGATAGTTTGCTGTGTTTTTGAAGAGGAATTTAAATATTTTGGTTATTAAAATCTGAAAAGGCTGCCCCATTATTGGAATCTCCAGTAGGCGAGTGTGTTTTTAAAAAATAAAGCCATCAGAGAAGACGTATGTGCAGAATTAAAAATAATGGGCAATCATTGTACTAAATCCTGAAATTATTTTAAGACAATACTGATGAACATGATGAGTGTTTTGTTGACAGACAGACGCGTTTGGGTTCAAATGGAGTTTTTGTGAAGCCACAGACTTTAACAGGGCAGCGCTGATGAGGCGTCAGATGAGTTTATAATTTGTGTTTTGGACCGAGAGAGCGGAGCAGAAGGAAAACAGACAACTGGCTCGGGGAGGAGACGGAGAGGAGAGAACAGAACAGAAGAAGAAACTGAATGAATTTTGGGAATTGTCTTTGAGTAAAAATAACCTCTTTGAGCGATGCAGGCTTCAGATGCAGCGGAGGAGAACAGAACAGGAAACAGGAGCTGTGCAGCTTTATGGGAACAAATATATTCAGACTGTTCTCTTTATTTCAGGAAACACCATCCATACCCACGCTGGTTCACTCATATTGAAGTATGATACAAATTTCCTCCTCTTGGGTTCTCTCAAATCTCCCACTAAGAATAGATATTGATGCCAGGTTGTCTGTCTGCGCCCTTACTGACCTGCACTGCAAAAAATCCTCAGTTAAATAATAAAAAGTCTTGTGTTTTTCTTTGAGTTAATAAATGAAAAAAAATGGTTACATTAGATATTTATTTGTCTACTAGCAGTTTTAATACCTTAAGCATTATTTATGTGCATCCATACTAAAATAAAACATGGCTTCTTTAATCAAACATTACAGTTACACTCACTGCCAGCTGCAGCAACCTTCCTACTACTTCTGTCCTTTAAAGGGATAGTTCACCCCATAATCAAAAATACATATGTTTGGCGCTATTATTTTCACATTAGAAAAATTCTAAACCAGTGTCTCTTTCCAAAAAATCATGACCCAGTTACTCAAGATAATCCGCTCACCATGTTGTGAGCAGTTTCCTGCAGGAACTACTTTCTTTCTCCTGTCGAATCTACCAGAACTACTTTAGAATCTCCAGGTACTACTTTCTTTTCTACATCATCCCCGTCTTTAAGGAAGAAAAGCAGATTTTAGTGCTGATCTGATCGTGGCGTTATGATGTCAGGTGTATTTTTTTTTTACAGTGTATCCGGTGGATGAGCTGATGAGCCTTAATGGACGTGCTGACAGCACAGGACTCAGTTTTCACCGCAGCAGCACTCAGACGAGCTGCAGATCAATACACAGCAGCTCAGCTTTCAGCTCAGCCAACCAGCAGATCTGCTCAGATTAGCTGTCCGACACACACACTCACACACACACACACACACACACACACACACAGAAACATCCTCAATGGTCAGTTGTTGCAAGAGGAAAACAATTACTGTTCTTCATCACATTTGCTCTAAAATCTCTGGTATGAGCTCGAGACACAGAGACACACATTCAGTGTCCTCTTGTCATCACATGACAGTGGCTCTGACAGCACGTCTTCACTAAACAGTGAAACTAACAATAACCTGCAGAGAGATCTTTGTCACTTCATCCATTCTTAATCATATGAGACAACATATCAGCTGTAATTATGATCATTGTGATTTCTTCACACATTACGGCCCATAATTCACTGCAAAACCTGCAAAATATTTGCAGAAAAACAGTCTTGTCTTTTGTTTAGTTTAGGAGCTTTCATCTTATTTGAAACTCTGAAAATCACCAAAACTAGAGATTTTTTTCCTGCACTTTAGTTCAGTAACAGTAGTCTGATATTATTTGACTGTTCCAGCTCAGTGAGGTGAACGATCAGCGCTTCACGTTCCTGTCATTTATTTTCTCAGAATCTAAAGGACCTTTTCATATATATTCTGACATAAAAGTATTTGGTTAAAATGTCGTGTTTCCTTGTTTCCTTCTGAGTTTGAAGGTGGACTGAAACCACAAGATTCAACAAAATGATGAGCACTTGAGGTTGGATCACCAACCAGAATCAGCCTCTCTTCATTCTCATGTTTCAGAGGTCAGAGGAATCTTCCAGGTTATTATCGACGATGATCATGGGATTAGTCTTTAGCCTAGCTTCTTTCAGCATCCCCGCTGTGTGGTCGTTCTCGTGGGGCAATGCTGAGGTCTTCCCACCTCCTTCTACCTAATGGGGAGGTAACAATACCAAAGACTCATAGTAAAATGATACCACAATAAAAAGCCCACGATACAATATTAAAAAGTGAAAAATAACGACTTAAACTGAAATCTGATCTGTGCAGCACTTTTTGTTCATATAAAATATTTTTTTTTACTTAAAGTGCATCTTTTCTTTAATGAAATAAATTAAAAGTAGTCAGCCATGAACTGAATCTGTCACGTTTCCTCTAATTTGTCTAACTTGAGGGATGCCTACGCCTGTATTTTCGGTTCTTTTTAGTAATCTTCAGGAGAGTAGCCTTCTGTGTTCCTGTGGTCATGGTTCTGACTTGGTGTCGGCTCTTTGGCATTAAGCAATAACTGAAGTTATCATACTTCATGCCTGCCACATGTCTGAGTTCCCTCTGACTCTGATGAGGACACAGTTGTGTTGAAACATTTGTCTGTTTGCACTATTAAAGCTGTAAATTGATCAGTTGTGCTGCAGCCCCTTTTTGTTCCTTCTAGCCAGCCATGAGCTGACCATGTGCGCAAAAATGGCACGAATTGTCTTTGGCAATGAATGTTTGAATTATATATTGTGATATTTATTGCCATATTCAGTCCCTCCAGGATTTTGTGGGCTGTTTTTGGGATTGTTGCAGCCAAAAATGCCTGATTTCACTCTAACAAAATCTGCACCACGGGGGTCTTCCACAAAGAAGCAAAATCTTTTTGGAGCTCAAACTTTTTGGACACAAAACTATAAAATAAGGGTTCACAGAACATTGATAAATGTTAATAACAATGACTAAAGCTGTGTTCAGTACCCGTGATAAAATAAAAATAAAAAGTAAATGCAAAAAAAGAGGGAATAATAAGAACTTGCAGGAAGCGACAATGATTGGTCAGATTTGTGGGAAAGTGGTTGAATTTGGCGAATTGTTGCGCAACATTGCAACTTCCTGGACTGAATGTTCAATATATTGTCACATCCCTTCTACCGAATCTTGTGGCTCTCATGTTGAGGGGCTCTGGCTCAAAATCTAGCTTTCAGATAAAAATTATTTTTGTTTTTATTCTGCTCACATGATGCATAATCCTGCTTGATGGACAAACAGTTGTGTTTAATCAAAT
>JAJHUR010096694.1:2981-33522 GCA_027495735.1 Lutjanus campechanus
ATAGTAATCTCACGTGTATTACCATTATTTTGACACCAAGATTGTACATATAGCCCTTGTAGTTGTGAAAATATCCTCCATTTATTGTGAATAAGTAATTTCGGACAGAAGGCAGCAGAAATAGGCTCCGTGATGAAGAGGTTATGTTAGAGCAGATGAAGACAGAATTTAATCTGTTCACCAGTGTGTGCTGTTGCGATTCATGTTTTTTGAGAGACGACAAAAAAAGACATCACCATCCAGACTCACGAAACAAAGACTATCGCTCTTCTCACAGCCTCCTGCCCAGCACTTCAATAGGGAAATAGAAAGCTTGTCAGCTCTAGTTATGGTTGCTAAGCTATGATTGGACAATTGCCATTTGGAGGTGGGGCTTAGTGAAGGGTCAGTTGCAAGTGAAATTTTTTTTTGAAAGATTTTTCCAGAAACCTAAAAAAAAAATGTTGCTGTTGAGGCTTTCCGGAGGTCTCGCGTGTCATCAAGGGGTCTCAGTTGTTACTGTCATCCTTGTCGGAGATATTTTGCAGGTGTAATAAATCACATATGTCTCAAATATAATCACAGTTATTCAGTAACCAAATCTGAGGGGATCCATGCCAAAATTGCCTTAACTATGTTTGCATACAAAATTATTTTTTATATATTATATATTTTGTGAATTTTCTATTTATACTTCTTGACTTGCTGTACTTATTTTGTATCTCTTTATAGACTTCTACTTAGTGTTTGTTATGCACTAAAACACTGAGACAAATAACTTGTATGCAAGAACTTACTTGGCCTACTGAACCTAATTCTGCTTCTGATAACAGCCTTAACCCTGCAGGATTAATTCTAATTTGGACTGAAGCCATGTGGCAGTCAATTACAAACTTTTTAAAACCTTTATCACAAATAAGACATTTAACTACATTACAGAACACTCAAGAAAAATAATCCCTCCAGTAATTTCCTCTACACTACTGCATCTGAACATAATGTATGGGCTGGTGACATTGCAAGTTGTGTAAATTCAAATTAAGTGTTTATTCTTGCAAATGTCCTCTGCTCATCCGAAAGAAATCAAGATCTTTAGATAGCAACTGCACATAACCCTCATAGATTTGAATGTGTCCACTGGTTTTCAGCCATGAATAGCAGACTTGTGGTATGATAAAGATGAATATTAGTAACTTAACAAAAACAAATTGAGCACAATGCTTCCATTTAAAACACATTTAAGAAAACAAACTAAAAACCCAATGCTTTAAGTTGTAGTAACTGTTACCCCCCCAGCACAGGAATGTTGCTGGACTTGCCTTGAGACTGACATGTTTACACCATCTTCATCTTCATTGTGATTGGGTGAAGGTGTGTGTGTGTATGTGTGTGTAGGTGTAGGTGTAGGTGTTGGCGGGGGAGCAGTATCGCCCCTTCCTGCAAGTATTCAGACAAAGACTAACACTGCTCTCATTCTTTTCACACTCCTCCCTCCCCCCCTCTTTCTCTGTCCCCTCTGTAGGTCTCACCCACCAGCGACTCAGATTTCTGGAACTTTCCACCAACAATAGTGGATCGTCCTTATGAATGAGCTCAAGGTGAAGGAGATTGTGGAGAAACACCTGCAGGCACAGGATGCATGAGAGAAAGTGGATTTGCATGGTGGCATCCTTCAGTCTGTGTCCACACACTAAAATATAGTAAGGGGTCCTGCATAAATTATTGATCCCATGTGAAGTCATGAGCAAAACTTGTTGCAGTTAAGAGTGATGTTACACATGATAATGTTTAGAAAGTGTAATAGCTTTGAGGTCAGTCAGTTTAAGCTGCACATGAGGTGACATTTAGGGCTGCAACTCACGATTATTTTGATAGTCAACTGGTCGATTATTTTCTCAATCAGTAGTTATTTGGTCTATAAAATGTAAAAAAAAAATGGTGAAAAATGTCAATCAGTTTTTCCCAAAATGCAGGATGACATCTTCAAATGTCCCATTTTGCCCACAACCCAAAGATATTGTTTGCTGTCCTTGAGGAATACAGAAACCAAAAAATATTCACATTTAAGAGGCTTGAATCAGAAAATTGGCTTCTTTTCTTAAAAAAATACTTTACCAATTAATCGATTACCGAAATATTTTGCGATTAATCTAATAATTAATTAATCGAGTAATTGTTGCAGCTCTGGTGACATTATTTACACAATATTTAGGAGTAACTGCAGTTTATCTTAACTTGGGTTTTATTTTTGTACTGTAGATTTTGGCCATCATTTCACATCAGTCACGACAAAGTTGCTCTCAATGCAATCACTGCAATCTGAGAACATGGAGGTGGCACCACAATAAAGTCAACAGGGTAAGGAACTTGACTGTTCAAACAAGTAAATCAACAGTTTAGCAAAATTATCATATAATCGATAATCTTTGCACAAGAAAATTGATGACACATAACTATGGAATGTAGTGTAGGTCAAAGTTGAACCATGAAGAAGTTCTGTAAACTGTGTTGGATGTTAACAATGGAGGTCTGGGGGGGGATCCACAATGCAGACGTGGAAGATTCTGCATCAGTTCACAAATGACAAAAATCGATTTTCTAAATGTTAGTTAATAATGTGATAAGGGGGGAAAAAAGGGCAGAACTCGGTAGATTTACCTTATATCTTCATCATCTTCACAAAAGGCAGTGTTTGCAAGCATGTTTTTTGATTTAATGTCTAAGTAATTACCTTTGTGAAATGAATTCTAAGTGTACTGTGAATACTTTCTATGGCATCACCCAAAGTCTAATGTTGAGTAAGCAGAGCAGCAAGCAGCAATAACAAATGAGACAGGTTTACACACAGTGCAACATTAAACAACTTAAACCAACTCTGTGTTGAAGAAAATACCTATGCTCAGTTTGTTTCGCCTCAAAAACCCTGCAGCTGCTCTGCATCTTGGATGTGGACATGGCTTTCCCTGGAGAGAATGGTATAGCAGAGAGGCTGCTCTCTACGGCTCAACTATTTTGAAAAAACACTGTCATGTACAGAACAACTAACTGTAATTATTTTAACAGATATTGCAATATGATTTGCAATATCAGACGGAATGACAATGTAACATCATTATTCTCATTTTAGTTGGAAAACATTCAAAATGTGATATTTAGACCAGGATATGTTTGCATCACAACAATATTTCATAAAATAAAATTGTATGTGGAAACTTTTTGCCTTTAACAAACCTATTGAACAGAAGCCAAACCTACAAAACAAGTCTTAACCAAGTGATGGTGCACTGAGGGGCAATGTCGAAGACTGTGCAAAAATGTACAAGTTCTGACTGGAACCCTGTGTAGAGCATCCTGCCAGTTTAGTTAGTGGAGACAGGTTTCAAAACTAAACCCAAAAACAAGCCACCACTTGAAACATTAACACCCCCTTCTCTCCTGAAACGACCAACTGAAATCTGAATGTTAATGTTAACGCTTTTAGAACCGTTAGCAAGTTTGTTTTTAGTAAAAGAAAGTACTATAGACACAAAATTACACCAACACAAAAAAACTGAAACTGATTTAAATTTTGTTCAAGTTTTTGAAATGGGATACTAACTGTTCTACTCCTAAATTGAAACGGTGTACATCTGGAATCACCTCCCCTTCAAGGGTGTGTGCCCTTGTAGGTGCCACATGGGAGAGCACGCTAAAACTTATCAACAAAAACAACTTTAGACTTTCGATAGGGCAAGGGTAAAAAGACCTGGTAGACAGGTTAGGATTATGCAACACTTAACCATGACTGGAATGACACTATGTCTGTCAAGAATACCTAACATGCTACTATGACAAGTACTTCCACATTAGAGTCAGATGTGTTGACACTTTTTGCACCAAAAAGGGTGAAAAACTACTGGTGCATGTTGGTTCAAACTTTAGTATGTAGAAATTCTGGCCAACCCTCCTAAATGTCATCACAGCTTCTGTTTTTAACAAGGGGAACTTTGGACCAGTGCTCACATTACTTCCTCTAGACCTTGTCTGTCAACCAAGAGGCTGAGGTGTGGGGGGTTGGGTGGGTTTGAAAGTTGCATGAGACAAGATTTATTCTGTATGAAAATAACCCTGCCTCAACTAAAAACCAAAGTGTTACTGTAACAAATAACAGCATCCTTAAATGACCTCGCAGCCAAATAAAATGCTGAATGTCAGGTATGATAGCTTCTCCACCCACAGTAAGAAAACACAAACTTCACACAATCACAAACTAGCTCCTAAAATTCAAGCAAGTAACTTCTCCATTCAAAAGAGAGCTGGAGTCAAAAGTTCAGATTGTTTAAATTAATTTCTCGCTGCCATTTGGAGTGTATAGCCTGCAGACACTTAAATCGAGAGTTGCTACAATATCAGTATCGTAAATGCCTCAGACACTGCTGAACTGCTGTTAGGTATGGGCGAGTATGCGAGTCTGTGAACGGATGTAATACCACGTAATGTATTAGTCCTGAAACAGGAACCTGCTACCGCACAGCAGCCAGGCCAGCCATTTAAGAATATATATTTTTTAAAACACACTGGTATTAAATCAGTACTCTATTTGGCAATACACAAAGTTCAGGTAATCAGAAGGAAAAATATATGTCTGATCATCTGTACTTATAAATAGCCAATATAATAAAGATTAAGAGAACATAATATATTATAGCAGCTTCTATTCATTAATGTGGGGGTAAAATTCATGCTTTAACCTACATAAGTAATTAATTCAGAGATAAGTCAGGTGTTATGACATCACGTCATTCTCCTTCATTCTTCACTTCATAAAGATATGATATAATCGATTTTTTTGGACAATACAGAACTGCAGAATAAGGGTCTTTTTCTGTTTTAAAATCAAGTGTTGTTTCATGTGAGGCAGTTGTTTGAAGGGACATCCCCACCCCCACCCCCAAAAGAAAATAATCACATGTTAATATGTATGGTATGGTTATTTTAAACAGTTTAATTGTATTTAGAGAACAATTACCGTTTTGTGCTATATACCATGACCGTGATATCAAATTACATATACTGTTACAGAAGATTTTATTGCCCACCCTGAATCAGATCATTTTTTGAAGATTACTTCTAAAGCTCAAAATCATGGGAACTTGAATTTGGTCTCACAGACGGACGTAAATGATTTACTTATCATACAAATCTACATGGGCCTCAAGTCAACTGACAAACTCAGTAAAGCACAATGACTTTACATTTTGCCAGGAGGCAGCCATCAGAAAGCCACAGCCCCTATCTCGAGTTTACAACAATGTTCAAACGCCCAGGAGGAAAATTGCTGAAGACAATGTAGAAAGTTAGGGCCATAAACTATCAAAGTTATCGATGACACCATCGACACAGGTGCATGACTAACATTTTCTTCTACCTAGTAAATCACTTCACTTCACAACAGCTGTTCAGTGACAAACAGGGGGGAAAAAAGATGAACTTTGTGAAGCGTTACTGCTGCATCAACACATCCAGCTCAGCCTGCAATGGTCTCGAGGTAAAACCTGGTTTAAAAAGGCTTCCATGTCATTTCAACTGGATGAAGCTTCGACTTTTATTATCAGCTCTGCTCTAGCCTTAAATGCGAGTCCTTCATAGAGTGTGTTTACATTGGAAGCCGATGAAGTGATAACAACATGCAATATTGTAGCGTTAACAGTCACAATGCTGCTGTAGTGTTTACATTACTATCACAAATACACCTGGGCGGTTGACCTTGAGGCCCTTTGTCTCAGTCTCACAGGCGTTGGTTACAGCTAATGTTTACATGTCTACACAGAGTTGGTGATCCACAATGCACCTTAGGAGACCATCATATGATAAGAAAAGCATAAGTAAGGGACAGCTAGTGAAAGACATTCAAGTCAAATGAATTGCACGTGGAGAAGTGCAAATATATTTAATATCTCTTTCCATGTGCAGGACCATTTAATCTGGGTTGTATTTGGATATCAAATGACTCTTAGTTATGTGGTAAAAACCGACAGTTTTGGCTTCACAGTATAATTTCCCCATTGTGCATTACATAAGTGAGGTGTGGTTGGTAATGGTTCTGTCTTTCTAGCACAATGATGAAATTAGACAAGAGTTAGAATGACTGTTGAGTTCATTATCAAACTTATCTTTATATGACACGTTACAATGTCAATATTAACTCATGTATTCAGAATCATGTGGCAAAAACTCTTGTTTGCTGGAGCAAAATCTTACAATCTAATATATGCATGTAATATGTCGCCTAATGCTGATGCAGATGGGGTAAAAACTACAAGAGTCCCGTTAACCATGATATGACAGCAAGCCTCAGAACTCATTTCAGACTTACTGCTTGGATCAGTTTTTTTTTTTTTTTTAAATGCAGCCAATATCAGATTCCAGTGTGAACCAGTCATAGTCCTGAACTGACCCGCATGTACAAAAGAACAATAACAAAGGACATCTCTTGCAGCACACTGTCAGGCAGTAAACATAGAGGCCACTAAAGTCAGTGTTTATGGTTTAATTTATAAATTGATGCACAGTGGAAGCCAACAAATTTGTGAGCAGGTGCTAAGGACGAGATGAAGAGACAAATTTTCATGGCTTTTTGTGAGACGTTGGCTGCTACTTCTGTTGGGAGGCGTGTGAGGATGCAGAGTCAGAGCCAGAATTGATGGGATCATGACATGAACGTCTTCACAGAGACAGATTTCATGCAAAAATTCAGAACATCAAGGGATAGTTTTAACTTCATCTGTCAGCGCCTCTGCTGTCTTCCACGTTTGTATTCACCGGTGCAGAACTGTGATGAATATTGATCTAGAGCACTGGTTCCCAATTTGGGGTTCCTAAACTCCACTATGGGACACCAATCCTTCACAGGGGGTGGGTTTAGGGGTGTAAGACAACTTTAAAATGTATCTCAGCATTTCATGTATTTGTGATTTTTAGCTTGTTATTACAAACATTTAAAAAAATCTCACAGGATAAAGACAAGTTGAAGACCTAAATAAACGTCCTAGTCACAGAACCTTCACTGTCTGCTAAACAGCCTCATCCCACATTAGAAAAGTAAGCATTTAAAACAACCAAATAGCTAACACAACTGTAATAGAACAGAAATGTTTAAAGAGCAACTAAGGTATCAGGAAAACGCATATTTCATATATAATGAAACTTCCTGCACTTATTGCGTTCACTATTTGGGTTAACTGTACAATTTATCATTTGTTCGATACTGTTATTATTATTCATTGGATATAACAGAAAATATATTACTTAGGTAGGGGTCATCAGTTTACTCAATAACAGAAAATTCGGGAACCACTGATACAGAGTGACAAAGTTTAATTAATTCCAATATGACTGTTCAGACGGAGGTTACACTGCAAAATGATCATTTAGGACAACATAGGAGTTGCCTAGAATTAATAAGATTATATTGCATGTGATTTATGCTGTTCACAGATCTGAGTCACATGAGAGAGAAAAAAGAAAACAGATTTTGACCACTTGCCCAGATTGTGGACATAGTCTGAAGTCCACATTCAAGATTAATTAAGAAATTTGTCTTAAAAACAATAAAAGGTCCTAAAAACAATAGATGTACATAAAAGATCAAATATATCAGTAATAATAATACAAGAACAGGAGGACCCCGTTTCCTGAGGATCTTAAACAGCAACAGGTCTACTGCAACCTCCAACAACAATACTGGTCAAAATAATACATCAAAATACTGTTCCAAAACAAATACATGTCAGAGTACTATTCTAAATTAAATGTTTTTGTCCTTCAGTGATGTCAAACTCTACAAATGTAAGAATAACATCCCTGCTATGTACAGATTCCCCCATAAACCACACACAGTCACCTCAATATGTCCTTCAGTGAAATACTGCAAATCACATCACAATTTCAACATTAGTCAAAGACAGTCGTGATACCATTATAATAGCAACACTGAATCGTTATCCAGCCTTGTGACCTCAGTGACCTCACTGACACCTCCAAAGACCTCCTTCAGGACAGGCTCTTGTTTTCTAAGGAAGGTAATGGGAGTGGTGACCAACTGTAAGCAAGTCAAGTTCAAGGTGAGTTGCAACTGATTCCAGTATGAGAAAAAAATAACTTTGTAGGTAGTTACATCACCTGTGACACGGGCTAAACACTTTAATTGTAGCCATGTACCATACACAAATACTCAGCAACCACAGCAACACCCAGCAGTCAGAGGGAATTTGAACTGCACCCTTTTCCTAAGACAAAGTCATATAGTGGAACTGAAAACAGCTGAAACAAGGCGCGTCCACTCACACTGAAAGTGAACCGTTACACGCACTTAAAACATTTGGCCAGCAGGTTTAAATTTCACTTCTGATCAACTGGAGGGAAGTTATCTCATATAATCCATAGCCTACCTGTTAAAACATGCACGCACACATCACTGTGTTGTCTGACAGATACAAGCAACGAAAAAAGATGACAGTCAACGGAGCCAAATTTGCCTTCAAAGTGCAGAGTAACAATACCAAGTGTAGTGAGGAAGTCCGGCTCTCTGTGAGGTCTTTGTCCGCAGCACAGGTGCAAATGATGAGCACATACAGTACAATAGCCCAAATAACTAATGGCATTGATATGCAAATTTCATCTCCAAGCACATTTTTTTGAATGGATACACATTTTGGCACAACACCAAACACGAGGCCTGAGTTTAATTCACTGAAAAACATAACCTACTCTAAATTTATACCCCAACATCTTTGTGTTTTTATTTAGTCAACGTCTAAAATGTTAGATGTATTTACAGGCAAGCAACAAATTAACTCATCTGAAGGAATAAATACATGGACACGGCGCTGCGCAAAGACGGCGCGCACGACCCCAACGCCCCCCCCACCCTAAAAAAAAAACCAGACACACCTGAAAACTAGAACCTCATAGAGTAAACAGATTCTAGCGAGTAAACTATATGAAAATTGCGTTTGAATATATGCATTAGAGCTGAAACAAACCTGCAGGAACTGTCGAAAAAGCAGATGTTAATGTCGCCCAACTCGTGTCTGAAGTTAGCTCAGCTTCCTCTTCCTTTCCGTTTAAATCTTCCTTCTGACCCAACCCTTCAGTGGAGCTGGAAAAAGGTGGAGTCATGTCTACAGTGCTGTGACTAGCTCGCCTAATATGGACGTAATCGCCTCACTGTCTTATCAAATGCCAAACATCACCAAACTAAACTCAGTCAGTGTAGCTTTATTCTAGCAGCTGTTTGGCAGCTGTTCATTGGCAACTGATGCTAGCTCAGACCAATAAAAGTGTCAATTTGGTTAGCTATGATGGGAGTGGACCTGTCTAATCTCTGGTGTACAGTAAGTTATATAATCACAGGGTCAAATGAATTTAGAAAGGTCAGAAATATATGTTACATATATATATATATATATATATATCTATATCTATATATATATATATATATATATACATGTATATATATATACACATACATATATATATATATATATACATATATAATTATTATTTTATTTTATTATTATTTACACACATTCATACAGAATCAGGAACTGCAGTGAAAATGCCAGTCATCTATTTCCTTTTGAGTTTTGATAGCAGTGTGTATTTGCTTGGTTTATTTGGTGTTCCCAGCTTCTGGGTCTGGCCACAGTTAATGTTGTGAAATAAGGACACTAAGAAGATTCCTTTGGTTTGTGTCCATTTGCTTGGGAGAGGGAAGGAGAGAGGAGAGAGAGAGCATTCAGATATGGTCATGCAAGGTAGGTAGCGAGAAAGCTTGTGAGTAAGAGAAATAAAACACTATATACTGATGTTCACACACGCCCCTGCACCCCCCACAATGCTGCACAGCTGTACAGCTAATCACTGCAATGCCTGTTTTTGTCTGAATGGGACCAAATAGAACTAAATGACACTGATGATCAAAGCTTGTAGTGTAATTTCTAGCAAACTGGTGCTGAATTTGGCTCTTTGAGTGGAGAAGGCAGGTATCCCCAAAACTCAGCAGCTCACAACAAAACAAAACAGAAGCAATACAGGTAAGAGGGGAAAAATACTGGGTGAACTGTCCCTTTAAAATAGTCACCCTCTCCATAATATTTACAGCAAAATAATACAGAAGGGTAAAAGCACATCCGGGCAAGCTGCCTTCATCTTTTATTTCTTCTCAGTTTTTATCTTCCAGCAGGTACACTGGAGGATAAAAGTAATTTACACAACACTGTTGTCACCATGGTTCAGTCAGGCTTCAAATGAATGAATGACAGAATGTGATCCAAAGTAAAGATAAGGCACACGTCTGTCAAATACCAGCAGCAAGATGATTTACATGAGCTATACAATCCATACCTCTGCTCAAGTTTATTTAACACATGCCCAACTCACGGTTTAATCTAAACCCTGTCTGTGAATGTTTAAAAAAAAGTAACTGATGCTGGTTAAAGTAATCCCACACCCGCAGCCTGTTAAAGTCAGCTGGATGTATACTCAGATGTATAATTGTGGGTAGTCCTGATGGTGACATTCAGCCATAATGATTACTGAGCGAATGGAGGATGTCCATTTAGCCTGCAGCAAAGACGTTGCACAACGTGATAGACACATGTTCTGCTTGTGCGGTCATAAATCATCCACTTCTGTGAAGAGGTAAACTGTCCACCTGCTGCTCTAAGTGCTCCCTCTTACAGTACCTGAGGCCCTCGGAAAGGACATCTCCTCCTACACTATCAGTCAGGTGTGACTAGTTTAAGTACAGATAAGACCAGGGGCGCAGTGAAGGGTAAACCAAAATAAACTTTAATTTAGTCACAGTATACTACCTCTGTATTTACCACCACACCTCTAGACAAGACACAGACTTCAACACAAAAATGTATCTTTATGGAAGTTTAGACATAGGACATTCACATAAACTCACATTGAGAACAGAGAGTAGCAAAATGTATGCACAGTTCTAAACACAGGTGTACTTCCTCCAAACCATCAGGCACAACAGTTTCAATAAACTTAATGTTTGTTTGGACTCTTTGCATGGAATCTGTGTTGCTGGTTTAAGGGCTCAAAGCGACAGGCAGCGTGGTTTAGGTGAGTAATGACAGCGACTACTGTCTGCTGGGCAAAGAAGATCAAAGGTGAAAAAATGTCTAACTGGTTCCACTTCCTCCTGTGTCACATTTTTGGGTGATGACATTCACTCTCAGAGCAAAACTAGAGCAGAGGGCAGCAGCAGGCCCTAACTGTCATGCATGTGTTTCACCTTTTGTTTCCTGTGTATGTCGTCATTGCTGGGAGTTTTTGAAAAATCTGAATATCTGTAGGTCAGATTCTAGTTTCAGTTTCACCCATATTGAGGTCTTTTTGGTTGGATCACATGTAACTGTTTGAATATAAAAGACTATACCTTTTAAATTTATTTTGTCAAAATAATCCAATAAATTTCTGCTAACTCTCACTAATGTAGCCTTTCACTTATTTTTATCATACATTACGCTAAATATAAACATTTTATGCCAAATTAATAAGCACAAAACAATTTCACCTTGCTTATTTCAAAGAATTACTGTTGCACATTCAATGTGAATTTAAGCATTTTTATGCAAGAGTGCATGTATGTATGGTCTATGTTTATACAGTATGTGACATTGTTGGAAAGTATGTTGTGTGATGTAGTGGCTTGGAAACTAAAACAAATTTCCCTGCAGAACAATAAAGCATAACTTACCTCTCCTTACATTACCTTACCTTATTCAATCAGCATTTAAATACAAACTACCACCCTGACATTTCACAAATTTATTTTTTCAGTCTCATAATGTAAACGATTATGTCACCAGAAATATTTGAATATTCCAAAAGAAAATCACCTGCTGTTCTGCAAAAAGGATACTAACTGATAACCCCCTGAATACAGAAAGTGTAATAAAACAGCATCCATAATAACAGTCATACTGCCCCCAAGTGGATATTTTGGATTACTGCAACTAAGGAGTATTTTGTTTTGCCCATGTGGTTTTTATTTAAGTTTCCAGTAAACACTGAATAGTATAAAGACAACAAGTAGTAAATAAAATCAGACAATTAAAATAATACGAAACACTGAAATATAATACCCGGTGGCATTAATAATAAAACAAATAAGATATGTTGGGAATAAAGCTGTGTGCTGGCATTAATAAAACTCAATATAAAAAGATTTTGAGGGATGATTTAAAAGATGTCATTAATTGGAGCCTCAGATCTTCAGGCAGGGAGTTCCAGATCTGACTGTAAAGGCCTGATCACCTGTAGTCTTGAGTTGGAGCTTAGGAACAACCAGGAGAACCCTGCCTGAGGTTCTGAGGCTGCTCATTGAGAGGCAACAGTTCAACAGTAGCTGGAAGGTAAACCAAGTACCTGCATCTGTATACACACATACAAACACCCTCCCTCCAATAATAAACATGAAAAGCAAACTAAAAAATGAGTCATGGATACAAGAAAATCTAAATAATAAAAATATATATTCCACATGCAGGGAGGTTAAGACTTCCTAGCACATGTTTGGGTCCGCACATATATAGTAAAACATATAGAGTAGTAACCTAACATGTTCCAAACAAGGGAGCAAAATGCAATCAAATTTATCAGCCATAATACTATAATTTTCCTAACCTCCAACAATGGATGTTGAATCCAGTGAGTGTGAGACTGACGATCAGAATTCCTCCTATTAAGCAACATCAAATGTCTTGTGACAAAGGTAAGGGATACAATTAAATATCTTTTGTATCTCGGTGTACCTGCTGCCCATGTCGGGCCTTAAAATTGTGAGTCTCACCACTTCAGTTCAAATGCTGACTTGACCACTGCAGTACAGTGAGACACCATGGGCAAGATCAGATAAGATAAACGCTGAAATCTGTTACGATGTTTTAGTTATAGTTGTCTGCACGGCAGTTATCAGCAGCAAATGCAACACTACAGAAAAAATGAAAATCATATCATTAAGCTAAACCTGTGTGACCCTCTTGCAGCAAAGACAGGAACAGCAAAATAATAAAGTCATAATAAACTGCAATTGAATTGAACTGTTGATCACTCCGATTTACAAAAATGGAAATAAATCACATCCTAATAACTAAAGAGGGATCTGTGTCAGCAGTAACTTTGGAAAAATATTCTGTAGTATTCTGAATTCTTTATTCAAGAAAAGAACATATTTCGTAAAATCTAAATTAAAGAAAAAGGAGAAATAGAAACAGAGATTCACTTCCTCCTCCATTGTGAGAAATTCTCTTTGCAAAGTAACTTTCACTATGAGAGAGAGAGAAATAACCATGATTATAACAAAGTTTCAAATGTTAACCCCGGAACAGAAACTGTCAGTTCTCCTGGTTAAAGGAACAACAGCTCCTCTGGCAGCTAAACATGTATCTGCCTGCCACAGCCTGAGGAAGTCAGGACTTTCATGATACCCAGTCATTGTATTACAAAATGTCGTGTACTGTATTGTGTTGTATAATATAGAACCTGCATGCATGCACATGGCACCTACGTACTCAATATATATGTAATGGGTTGCTTTGACAGTAACATATTTGACCAGAAACCCAAACCAAAACTAAAGGAATAACCAAAAAAATAAATAAATAAATAAATAAAAAAAATCGATTTGGTCACAGCCCAGATCCTGGACGAGCCCCCACATGACATTAGAACCTAAAATGTGCATCCATTCTGTAAATTAGTCTTTCTTTCATCCTGTGTCCTGCAGCCTTATCATTACCATACAATCATCACCTAAGATGCAGCTTCTTTTTGCAGGTTGTGTGCCATTATATGGCAGAGAAACCGACACCCTCGTCATTTTAGTGGCACCCATTCACCGTCAAGACAAAGGGATCAGTCAGCGCAGCTATCATAAGAACCCTCAGCCCCCAAGGGCACCGGGTAGTACACAGCTTCAGTCAGTCATGCCTTGTTTGTTCATGATTTGTAGCACTTTCTCTATTTAAGGGTAAGGTCTGAGTTCAACGACAATATCTTAAAAAGGCCAAGAATTTAAATGACATGTTATTGAGTCTTCACAAAGGAAAAAAAAGAGCGACATGGACTGCCAAGCATCCAGAAATGTTTGTGGGATCATTCTGCTCCTTCTGTCCTATAAATGTGGCTTAAGAGGATGGGTTGTTTTCTCAGGACCTTTACCAGAGGGCTGGGCTTTGGTGGGACAAGTGGGCTGGCTGCTCTGCCTGCAGGATGAGAAGAAAGGGGAAAAAAATGGGAAAGAGGGAGGGCTGAGTGGGGCCTTTTCAAGCCCTTCTACTCTTTCAATTTATAGGTCCTCCACACACACACCCACATACGGGCACAGACACACACTCACACAGACTGCAGAGCCCAGTAGACAAAGTGAGGATGTGACATCATCCACAGGAAGAGGAGCCAAACAACTTTTTTCTCTTTTCACTGTGTTGTCAGTGTTGCAGAGTAAAGTCGGAGCCTCTCAGTCTGTTAGTGTCCGAAAGAGGATCCAAAGGAGCTAGAGGGGGGCAGAGGAGCTGGATCTGTCCTCCAGAGGGGCGCCTGAATCCTCCCTGAACTTCCCACGACTTTCCAGCACATACCAGACTCTCCGCTGCAGGATTTCAGCCAGGTACAGTGCAGACAGATTTTTCCATTCTGTAATGTCTTGGGGTTTTTTTTTTTGTGTGTGTTTTGTTTTTTTTAAATCTCTGTCAGATTCTTCTTGTCTTTGTTTCTGGTTACTTCAGCTTGCACTACTTTCTTTTTTCTTCCTCATTTATGTGTTGGGTCCTGAGAGGACTTTTGTAGGTCGGAAGTGTCAGAGCCAAATTCCATAACAACCATTAAAGCATGCCAACAGTGCGTGATCAGACATGCTTCAGTCTGAGGCTGTTGAGGCATGCAGCAAGGAGACATAAAGTGATCAATATTAAAGTCACTCTTTCACACATGCTGTCACATTTTGTCCAAACCATTACTGACTTCAGTAACTAAGAGTGTCATCGTTAAATGTTTGGCTGAAGCTGTGTCTCCCTGAATGAAACACTATAACTCTGAGCCTTCCTCAGAAGCCCTTTTGTTTTGGACACATTCAGAGCTATCTCATGACCACGTATTCATGGTCCCCCAGTGGTGAGTTTTGAGCTGAGATCAGGCAGACTGTGAAAGCTAGTGGAAAGAAAAAGTACCCTTCTCATATATCAAATGCTGTAAATCATCAGTTTCCTCAAATTCATACGAGTGAACAGATCTCAGCAGAACTAAAAGCTTAACAGACCAGTGAGCAGTCTGTGCAGTCAACAAAAGTTCAAAACAAACACTCATATCATGATGTGAGAACAGATAATGATCCAGAGACAGAAACTTCTGCTAATCTGAGTCAACAACCACAGGAAACGTTGAGACCGGCAGTTCAAAATGGGACACAAATGCGGATATAGTATCATGTTGCAACCACAGTCACTTGAATGTAACTGCTGTGTCAAATCTGTGGAGGCAAAATATGCTACAGTCTTCCAAAGTACTGAATGGAAACACACAACTCAGTCTGTGGAGTTTTACAAGTGTGATACAATGAAATTTAACCCTGTCATTTCTGTGATGGACCTATATTTTACTTCTAATAAACTGTCCACTATAATTACCTACCCAGTTAATATAGTTATATTGTTATCGTCATAACCATGCAGCAAGGTCATGTTCATGATCAGAGCATTGGTATTATCTTTGAGATGCTTGAACACATTTGTCCATTCAAAAGTTACATTTTCAAAACAGTTCAGACAGTTCAAAACTGAAAGTCGCAGGCCATCTTATTCTGTTTGGAAAATGCTCATAAAACATTTAAAACATGCAACAGAAGCAAATACTTCCAGCAAACAACACAACTTGTGGTCAAACTACAGTAATGTATTCTTTCAAGACACCAAAATACAGCTGTCAATATGAACCGGTTCAACCTTGATTGAACCACGTGCCTGTGCCATTTGTTGATATTTTACATAGTTATATACTTTAAAGTATGTGGAAAAGAAAGGCAAGCAAGCATATCACAGCATGAATTGTACTCTTTTCTCCAAAGATGATTTTACTACAGACTACAAACCCTGCTGCACCTTCACTTTTTACACTTTTTTAAAAACACCCTGTTGAAATACTGTGCAAAAAGAGACATTTTAAAAGAAAGTTTTCTTACATTTTTAAATTTTATTTGACCTTTATTGTAACCAGGCAAGTCATTAGGAACAAATTCTTATTTACAATGGCAGCCTTATACAAATACTTTCTATCAGATGTGAAGAGATGATTTGTTTAATACAGTCAGTCCAATAGAGTTTTGGGTCTTTATATGAGATTTGTGCCATCTATTTTTAAAAAGGGTGTGAAAAATGTGTGAAACCAATGAAGAAGTGTACACACATTTGCAAGAGTGGACGTCTGCTCTGCTAAGAAGATGATGATGAAGATCAGTTTCACTGAGCAGATTGAAGCAACTGAGAAAAACTGCAATAGCAATCAGGATTTAAAAAATCATCTGACTAATGTATTGCTTGTGTTTCATGTACCAAGACTCATTTACCAGAAGAGGAACTGATGTCAGTTGCCATGTTCAGTATTTTTACACCAAACTTGGTTGTCATAGCATCTACTTTTATATCTGTTTTGAATGAGACTCACAGTGCTGTATCTGAGCAACGCAAGCATTATACTGTGGACATTTTCTCCCACAATTCTCTCTGGAATTGTTGCATCTTTAGCTAGTCACAGCATGCCATTCATTTTCTGAATTATGCTTGACTGTAGTGGCCTGAATTTTACCACAGCCGACTAAGACCGTTGCTATTTTTAAAAGGGGGTGCTGCTGAAAATCTTGTGATAAGGTCATTCTGGTCACACAGAGCAGTGGAGGCAATAATGTCACATTTGGGATGAGCTCACTGCTTTGACCCAGAGGGGGGGACTAGAGTCACATGACATGGACCGGAGTCAGACTCAAGTAATAAATTTGATGACTTTAGACCTGACTTATCAAAATCAAGAAAGACTTGCGCCTTGACTTGTACTTCAACACACTTGTGACTTGAGCCTTTTGAATTGAAAATAATCGATACCTTCCCTCAAGACCAAAGAATAAAAAGTATATTATTTAAAAAGTGTGCCACGAATCAGTTCATTTACTGAATCAACTTATGTTAACACTTTATTTTGCCTGAATGTTTGCCTCATTATTGCTGGAATGCTGCAACCTCACATTTGTATCACGTTGCAGGAACGTCATTACATTATAAATTAACGAATATCAGAATCACAATGTTGCAGTGACATACTGTGTTTGTAGGGTTGGTATTTGTCTGTCTTGATTTGGGACTTGATTGCAGGACTTGAGACTTACTTGTGACTTGTAAAATAATTACTTGGTTCAATCTCTGGTTTGACCATAGTTTGAGGGAAACATGCAGTTTTCTGTGCAGTTTGCCTACATGAGTCGTCAGTCTAGTTCTTGAAAATGTTTGACTTGAAGTTTAATGTCATGCCTGCCTACTTTGTGTTTTTTTAAGGCAGATGTTTTTATTTTTTTGCAAAACCCCTTAGTAAACCATCTGACGATGATATATAGGCCACGGCTTCATAGTTATACCTTTGATGTCTTGGTCATATGCAATTTAGGGTCATTCTGGCCTGGAGCATTGGATTGACAAGAAATGAATAACCTTCTGACTTCTCCTGTTGTTGTGCTTCACAGAAACATCCCGCCATCTGAAAACAAGAGCTCCCTGCAATCTTTACATGACAGACGCTGAACTCCGGTGACCTGATTTCCGAGCTGAAACCAGCCTGGTTTCATCTCTCAGGAAGGTCACACTTTATCCGACTCCAAACTAATTATTATTCTGGAGAGATTATTCTCCCCTTATCTCAGGGGAAACGACTGAGTCAATGGCGTTGTGTCTCGGACAAGTCTTCAGTAAAGACAAAACATTCAGACCGAGGAAGCGGTTTGAGCCAGGCACCCAGCGCTTTGAACTCTACAAGAAGGCCCAGGCCTCGCTCAAGTCCGGTTTGGACCTGAGGAAAGTGGTTCAGCTGCCGGAAGGAGAGAACATCAACGACTGGATTGCTGTTCATGTGGTGGATTTCTTTAACAGGATCAACTTGATCTATGGCACGATGAGCGAGTTCTGCACTGAGCGCTCGTGTCCCATCATGTCCGGGGGGCTGAGGTACGAGTACCGGTGGCAGGACGGTGATGACTACAAGAAACCCACCAAGCTGCCCGCTCTCAAGTACATGAACCTGCTGATGGACTGGATAGAGTCGCTCATCAATAATGAAGACATCTTCCCCACCAGAGTAGGTGTGTGAGGACTCTATACATGAAGGCGTCAGACTATTATTGAGTGTGTAACATAATGCGTGATTGATTGCTGCCTGCACTGATGTTGTGCTTCATCAGTGCTGAAGTGTCAGCCTAGAGTGCAGTACTGTTCCCCTTCATTAACATCTGGAATTAGATGATAAAGTTCAAGCTAAGGTTAATTAAACAATGAGGTTGACATTTAAAAGAGATTGAATGGATGACTGTGGTGTTATTTTATCCCTGCACCAGATTGGGCAATCAGCATTTATTAGATGTGAGAATTTCATGCACAATGGAGAGGCGAGCTCAGCACTTAGCACTGAAACCAAAATGGTCTTGTGTTTGAACCATTCAGGGGGCTCTTCTGTGTGGATTTGGCATGATTTTCCTCTGGGAGCTCAAGTTTCTTCTTATAGTCCAGAGACATGCAGAAGGGAACCAGAACTGAAACATAAACTCTAGAGCCGCGTTTCCACCCATAATAAGTGGAACTTAGTTCAATATTAGTACTTGGAACTACTTTTCAAGAACTGAAAGATTCCATCAGCCCATTTTGTCTGCTTTCAACTACAGTCTAAAGACCCGTGAAGATTAGGCAAATTAGTCCAAGCAATGCTCACTGCAGAGCCAGTTTGACCTAGTTCAGCTCCACCTAGACTCCACCTGTACCTGCTTAGGGTAAGAATACTGGGGTAAGCGAATCAAAATAGACCCCTGTCAATCTTGGGGTATGAGTCTGCTGATGTATGAAGAAATGAAGACTGTTTTTACATGTCATTTTTGCTTTTGACTAAACAACAACAACAACAACAACAACAACAACAACAACAACAACAACAACAACAACCAAATGGTGGCTGAAATAAAATTTTGCGAGAACTTGATCATTCAGAAATGGGCCATGAGGAGCAGCCTAAATTTGCTAAACTCAAGAGAGATTTGCATGAGTTGTTTCCTCATAGTGCATTTTGTACAAACTAATTATGTTTTATAATGTGACAATGCTGTGGCTAAGATCTGCTTAGATTTATGGACAAAAAACCACCTGGTTCATATTATCATGGTTTGCATTAAAATGATCACTCTTGCGAGATCTAGGTCTAGGGTGCCCTTCTAGACTCAACCTTAGAAATGCCAGCACTGCAAACCACAAGCCCCAAGGTTCATGTATTTTTAGAAAGAACTATCCTTAGGGGGGTATAATAAGGTACCATGAATTTAATTTTGACCCTGTTCCCTGTGGTGGAATCACAGAGTTCTTCAAAAAGTTCTTAGTCTCTTGGGAAAGTTCCTGCGGTGGAAACGTGGCTTAATATTCCCAGAGGTTTGAATGGGTTTTGTCTATTTGTTAACCTGTGATTTGCAAATTTGGCAAGGGGGTTTTCCTACCTTTTGCCTAATGAGTCCACAATCCCGTTGGGCCCTGAGCAGAACTAAACAGAGACAGAAAATGGATGGATAGAGTAATCATAAGACATGGAACAATGAGCTCCAGGTTTTCGCAACCTTTTTATCATTTGTAGGCCCACCCTCACAGACCTCTCAGAAGGGCTTAAGTATCCCTCATTACTGTGTCCCTTGCCATAGATGGGATAACTCAGTAGCTTTGGCAACTCCCAGACACATCAGTTCATACAAGACATAGTGATCATGCAACTGGCAGTGCTTCAGCCTATTTTCTTTGGTTTTTTTCAGTAGATTTCATCAATTTTACTTATAAATTACTACCACTCAAAGACATTTCAGACATTTACCTATTGCTTGGTACTATCAATTTGGACTTTTCTGATAGCTTTTGCACAACTTTTTTATTAAATTTGTTATTGTACAGTATAATATGATATGATACGATGTGATGTGGTACTGTACTGTGTGATAAAATATGATATGGTACAATACGATACAATACGATATGATATGATACAACTTCATTGTTAGTATTCACGAAATTCATTTTCCATCCTTGGGCAGCTCCATTTAAGAGAATACACACAAATTAAACATACAGTACACAAATGGCACTTTCCACAAACATGGAAAACATCACATAGTCATCAAATATACATATCGCAGTATATAATAATGAGATTCAGATTTCAGTAAGCAGCACACTGATTTTGATTTAGCAAAAGATGAGGCTCACACCAATTTGTAATTCTATTTGTGTCTTTATTTTTGCTCCTGAATAAAAATATGTGGATAATCTTTTTCTCTTTTTCTTTAAATAGAAAAAGATAATTTCTATTCTGTCAAATAGGATGAGCTACTCCACAGTAACTACAGAACCCCTCCTAGGGCACATGTACCCCTGGCTGAGAACAACTTCTCTATGCTGTGCCTTTACTTTCAAATATATAAAAAAGAGAGTATTTCAGCTACAAGAACCTTTTGTCAGTTCACACAAAGCCTAGAAGCAATTTTTGGACTGAGTGAAACCTCATGCAACTGGAAATTGTGTTATTATACATTTTTGAATAAAGGTGCAACGGATTATTATGTTTTCAGTCCTACCTTTTCCTTTGCATGTCCACTTTTATCAACCCAGTACCTGAAAAGAGGTTGTGCTCAGAATGACTGAAATATATTATCCATGGAAATGAGATTTCATTAAGAGACTAGTACTCAAAGATCAATGCTGTTGAGGAGAAATCACATTACTTACAGAATATTGCATCTTTTAAATGATGGTTTCAATTATGAAAAAAAAAAAAAGTTTTTAATCTCAGGTCTAATCAAGTCTCATAACTGTTTTCTTTTCTTTCTTCACACCAGGTGTTCCTTTCCCCAAGAACTTCCAGCAGGTGTGCAAGAAGATCCTGAGCCGCCTCTTCAGGGTGTTTGTGCATGTTTACATCCATCACTTTGACAGCATCTGCAGCATGGGTGCAGAGGCGCACATCAATACCTGCTACAAACACTACTACTACTTCATCTCAGAGTTCAACCTCATTGATCACTCTGAACTAGAGCCCCTGGTGAGACAATAGTGTGTGTGACCTCAGATGTGTGAGTGTGGGGTTAGGGAGGATCAGATTGATGTTTTGTTTTGGGAGTGTTGTCAGTGTCACTCTCATAACTGTCAGTCTAGCAGAAAATATAAGCCGTGCCGCCATCTTTAACCTTGTTGTGCGGCATGCTCGGTGATTTTCATGTCAATGTGTTTTCCTGGCTTGTGCACATGCAGGGCAAAGAAAATAACAGCAATCTTTGTCTACTAAAGCCGCACAGACTGCATTATCACTCAGCTTTACTGTGCACATATAACACATGAATCGTGTTCTACTGGAGATAAGAATAATTCTTCATTTGAATTTTAGGAATGGAATCAGCATTCACTTTTTCATCCAATTTTCCATAATGAAAGAAACTTGTTAACTGCTTTATAGAAAATGGTTTAGTGTGAAGCAACAACCCTCATAAGAGAAATTGCTGACTGTGTGCAGTCATGTAATGTGGCACACTTTGTATAAATTTGGGGGGGGGGGGCGTTTACCACAAAGGTACCTCTATCACATGTGAGCAGACGGAGAATGGTGCCCTGAGCATCAATAAGAGGGTTGAGTTATCATCATCATGAAGCCTGGGCTGTGTAATTCCCCTCGCAGAGTGAAACAGGCATGAGACATTTATGTCAACAACTGCAGAAAAGATAAATCTTGGGAACAGACCCTGTTTGATTTTCCCACCTTTAGCACCCAAGACAATTATTTTTGCTGTTGGCCTTATAGAAACACACTTTTAAAAAAAAAGGTTAGTGTCCAGACTGCCTGAAAATTTAAGTTGACTGAATTTGAAAAGACAAGTTGAGATAATTTTGTAACAATTCAAAACATAAACTTTTCTTCTCAATTAAAATTGATATTAATTCAGTTGTACTTGAGAAAGCATGTTCAATAAGACTAAGATATTAAGTTGAATAAACAACTCTTCAGTCACACTGACAAACATTACAAACAAATTTAAATTCCTTTCACATTTTCTCAGTTTAAAGAGGATGTTATTCATTTCACAAATACAGCTGCAGCTTCTCCTTTTGGAGATACTTTGTTCCAGCATTGGCACCAAAACAATGTGAAACTGCTCCCAGTTAATTTACTTATCTTAAAGTGTAACCAAGAGCAAGATGGAAACTTGCTGTAAGTTTCCATCATATGTGTTTAATTCAAACTATAAAACAGGAGGATCTCAGGAGAGTTTTAACAGTCAAACAATGCATGCTGGGAAGCTTGCTAATATGCTGATCATGTTGCTTTGGAAATTGAAGTGAAATGAATTGATTAAACTTGGCACTGCACATTCATTCAACTCATTAATTTAAATCAAAAGATTTCAAGTTAGAGGAACTCGTGTTTAAATGTTCTGAAAATAAATATCTAATCAATATTAGAAATTCATTTGAATAAAACTTGCATATTTATGTTTAGTTCATGAAAAACAATTGGTTAATTCCATTGAATTCCTGTATAATCTTATGGCACAACAGTTTTTTATATTCTTCATGTTGAAAGATTGCATTTCATTGCATAACAATCATTCATCTCCTCATACAATATGAATTTGATGTGTTAAACATGACCTTTGTTTTCTTTTCCTACAGAAAGAGATGACCGAGAAGATATGCAATTAAACAAAACCGCATGGACAAAGGAGTTTACATGACGTTATCTGAGCCCCGTGAGAACTCATTGGCTTCAAAACACTCAAAACAAAGAACAATTTTACATAAAGTTGTATGAATGGTTTTCTAAGCATAACTGGGAAGGTTCACTAACTTACCACAGTTCTTGATGTGTTTGATGCCATCATTATAGGACTTTGTATTAGTTTATAATACTACATCTCCTGTACTCGTGCTCATGTTTTTTCTTTCCTCCTGTATATGTTTTATGTTTGACCTTTTTATATACAGTGTTGTCTTGTTTTGTTGAATGAATGTTTGATTGTTTTTTTTTATTTTATGTCAGTGTTTTTATAGTTTGAACATAAAAATGCAGCCTAAAATTATCTATGTTTTTGTGTGTTTTTATGCATTGGATTGCACCACAAAAACATGTAAAACTTTGTGTCATGATTTTGGAGTGAAATGGCTGATGATATGCCACTAGTGGTTCAGCAGCAGATGGCAATCTGTAGAGTGGTATAACACTCTTTCAGTGCCATATGCCGATGCCTACAGTGTATGCCACTTGTGCTCCACTGGCACAAATAGTTTCCTAATGCCACTCGAAAGTTATTATTATTATTGTCAGACTGTCACCCCAAAGCATATGCAAATTAATTTCACATGTCCTGAGCAATTGCATTCCTGTGCTCTTCAGGTGGTCACATTTCCCTGGATTGAAAGTCTTCATTCCAACTTTGATGTGTTCATGAGCTTTTACATCATAAAGTCAAAACATATATCATAAATAATGTTTCTAACAAATCCAAGTCTTTCTATGTGGACAGCATTATCACAGAAGCAAAAAGACAGCATAATAATAGGATGAATACTTTTTTAAAACTATTATTTAAAATCATATACTGGCCTCTAAGGTTTGGTCTGTTAAACAGGCTGAGTTTACAAGGAGTTCTAGGCCAAAACCAACACAGACAAAGACAGATTTCACCAGTTAAATGTAGACAGAGATAAACCATAAACTAAAAAATGAAAATGACGAAATATTGTCGGTATGTGGCGTGAGCTGCACTTCCTCTTAAGTGCTGAGAGCTGACCTGCCAAACCTCTAAAATGCAAATAAGGGTCATCATCATGCACAAAAAATCCCCACTACGTGGATTAGGGTGTGGCGAGGAATCAAGTTAAGTGACGTAGCAGTGACTGCCGTATTTTCGACCAATGGGAGAAGGGGGTATGCAGAAGAGGGCGGAGCAAACGTCTGTTTATGTACTTTCGCGCCCTGTGCGTCACTGGCTATCTGACTGATGGATTTCAGCTAGCAATGGATGCTTACCTCAGCCGTCAGAGGCTTTGACAGAGGGGATTTGGCTGGTTTGGACACCTGGTCCAGGTTAGAAGGGTTTATTCTGCATTTGTATTTTTCATTTTAACGAGACTTTACTTTTCTCTAAATACAAACTGGCGAGTAGACGTTAATCGGTGGGAGAAGGTAGCTAAGGATTGTTGCTAGTTAGCTGTGGCTAACAACAATAACATTACGTTAGATTGCCCAGACAACAGTTAACGCTACCTCTAGTTTTTTCAATAGTGTGGTTAATATTTTATACATTTATCCTTGTTGGTAAGGGTGTCTAGGTTTGTGTAGCAACTGTGCTAATGTTAAGTAACGACGTGGCTATTCACGTCTAGAAGGGAACCTATACTTTCCACAACTCTCGCGAGATTTGCACGCGGTGTTTCTTCATTGGGCACCTTGTACAAAGTAATCATATTTTATTATGTGACAGCACTGTGGTTAAAATCTGGGTAGGTTAAGGGATAGATAACACCGGTTAGAGTTACAGAACTCTAATTATTTGGGTTAAATTGTTCACTCTCGCGACATCTTTCGCGGATCTGGATTTCCCTTCTAGATATGCCCACTAGCTGTCGGTACACACTTGCTAACCACCCAGTTTCATAAGAATATCTATTAGCGTTATCACTTTGAATTGTTATACGGGTATATTTGGCTAAATGCTAACGTACTTACAGTAGTCAATTGCTTTCACTTGCCGTAGCATACCTTTTATTTGGCCGAACGCTAATGTTGTGTCTGGAAGGGAACGCCAGACCCACAAATGATCTCGCGAGAGCAACTATTTAAAGCCGAACCATGAGTTTTACCTTATCCTAGCCAAGTGTTTTAGCCTCCAAACCCACCCAATCTTAACCACTACGTCGTCCCATTATAAAATGTAACTAGTCCATACATGATGCACAACGTGAAAATCATAACGCGTATAAATCTCGCGAGAGTTTCGCAAATCAAGGTTTCCTTTCTAGACAGGACTGAAGGCTAAGCTAACCTACCATAACAGACTGGACTTGAACTTTCTGCGGCTATTCTGTTATTCAGTAACTACAAACAAGCCGCAACAAACATCCGAGAGTGAAAGAAGAAAAAAAAAAAACCTCTTCAATAAAACGAATTTGATACATGTCAGGTCGCTGTTATGTGGTTAATGGTCTTTTGTTTTGTATTGTTTATTTCTATTCTTTGACTTTTCCACCACTTTAGCTAAAGCTGCAACAATTAATCAATTAGTTGTCAACTGTTATATTTATCGTTAACTATTTTGATAATTGATTTTAGTAAATTTTTAAGATAGAAAAAAAATCAAGATTATTTGATTCCAGCCTCTTAAATGTGAATATTTGGGGGTTTCTTTAGTCCTCCTTGACAGTAAACTGAGTATATTTGAGTTTTGGACAAAACGACATTTGAGGCTATCACCTTGGGCTTTTGGAAACAATGATCCACATTTTTTCACCATTTCTGACATCATTAAGCTACTTATCGATTAATCAACAAAATGATTGTTAGTTGCAGCCCTACTTTAATATGACTTGTTATTGTGTATATTTGTGCAATATGTTCCAGACAAACTCAATATTTGTGATGTTACTCTCAGTTGGCAGATATGGTGAGGCACAGCATGATGACAGAGTTGCAAGCCTTCCAGCACTCTCTCCAGGTAGGGTCTGAACTGTTGATAATACTGGTGATTTCAAAACCTCTAACTTCCTGAAACATGTTGTGCTAGTTATGATCAAACTGCCAGAAAGCAGTCTACAGACTACTGTCAAGGTTATTTGCACAGAAATGGAGAAGTTTCATCATTCTCCATGAGTCATGCGCTATGACTGGTTTGTGTAAATGCTTCTGGTAATATCCAGGATGAGATAAGGCCTGTCATGGTGTTTCCCGTATTCTCATCAGGCCAGTGTTTTGGCAGGATGCCACAGGGGAAGATACTTTAGACTGTAGTGCACAGTACCATACAGTGGATCTTTTTTTGTTCTTTAAATTTTTTTAAGTGTTTTCACCATTTAACACTGAGAACAAAGTGGAGAATTATATATTCTTTCTTGTTCTTTTACTACTGTACACCACCTGATTTTTCTGGCTACTCTCGCACTTTCCCTCCCTCTCTCCCCCTCCATGTGGCCTCCTTCTCTCTGTTACAGGGTAACTCCCTGGCTGTGGGCCAGGTGGGGCAGAGCTGCGGGGCAATTCAGGAGAATGGAATCGCTTCAGAGGAAAGACAGCACCTTGCCCAAGGCCCAGCAGGTACAGCAGCTTTTTTGGAGCTTCTGAAGCATTGCATTACGAATTATGGTGTACACACAGCCAAAGTCTGTATCGTTTTAACTAATTTACTTGCATATTGATTCTTCTGTGTTACTACAGAAATTGAGAAAAGCCAGCCAGTGAACATCCCAGATGCAGCCAAAAGAAAGAAGAAGAAAAGAACGAGGGCAACAGACAGCTTCACAGGGACTTTTGATGGTAGTGAAGCTGATATTATTGTGTTCCGTATGGCATACTATAAATTTTGTTCAACAAATTACACAAACACGTACCGTAGTCTCATATGTGACATCTTCTTCAGATCTGTACAAACTAACAGATGAGGTGCTTGGTCAGGGGGCTTATGCTAAAGTTCAAGGATGCATAAGTCTGCAGAACGGACAAGAGTTCGCTGTGAAGGTGAGTAATGATATTTTGTGGGCAACACTCTACAAAATGTAACATTTTAAGAAGATTTAAAATGTTTCATTATAGTTGAGTCAATGCTGAAACCGCTTGTTGAATGCGGTTTCTCAGAGTTTTTAAAAAGTTGTTCTGTACTTCATGGGTTTTAGGATGTAAAATGTGTACTACTTCACCAAATTAACATCACCTTTAGCAAAATCAGGCTTGTTGTACCTGATAAAGAGCCTTGACACAAAAAGTTGTGGAAATACTTTTAGATACATTTATTTACATAAATACTTGTGAATTCTGCAAGGGTTTTCAAACCTTTTGAATGGATCTTTATATAAACACTTAAATACTGGGAACTTTACATAAACACCTCATCTTAATATACACCTTGAAAGAATATCTAATTGTGATTAGTTTGACTTGAACTGTAATTATGGTATGATTTGCGATATGAGAGGTAATGCTAATTTTTTACAAATATGATTATGATGTGATTTTTGTGGGCATAAAGATGTTTTCTTAAGTCAGTAGAATATGTTGTGAAGGCCAGGACATTTCTGCAGTATGACAATATTCAATTTAAAATTGTATTTTAACACCCATTTCACCTTTAACAAATATTGCCTCTTAAAATAGTTTGTTTTGTTCATCACTAATTCAAAGCCGACTTAATGCTGTGAAACCAAAATGTAAGACAACTAATAGTGCTCAGTCTGTTTTTGTTTAACATAGATAATAGAAAAGAGTGCAGGACACAGCCGCAGCCGAGTGTTTCGAGAAGTGGAGACTCTCTACCAGTGTCAAGGAAACGGGTAAGGAAGTGTTTAGTATGAGAAATATTTTAACTAAATTGAAACCAACATAGAATGAAATTAATTCCTACCATTTGGTAATGTCTTGATGCAGGAACATTTTGGAATTGATCCAGTTCTTTGAAGACAGCTCCTGCTTTTATTTGGTATTTGAAAAGCTGCGTGGAGGTAAGAATAAATTCTAATTACTAATTACATCTGCATATACTTAACTTGTCCAGATGATGCGTTATAAACATACACTGATTGATACAATAATTGTCTTCTCTTCTGTCAGGCTCCATTCTTACACACATCCAGAACCGAAAGCACTTTGATGAACTGGAGGCCAGTAAGGTTGTCAGGGACATTGCCCAAGCTCTTGATTTCTTACACACAAAAGGTAGGTCGGCATCCAAACAGCTTTGAGAGTCCAGCTGTGACTTTTTATTTTGTCATGGTGACAATGTGCTTTTCTGCAGGCATTGCCCATAGAGACCTTAAGCTGGAGAACATCCTTTGTGAGTACACTGACCGGGTAAGTGACTTTTAAAGGACAGGAAGCTTTCAGAGGAACATTTGTTGTTCCTAGAGGTATACAGTATAACAATATGTTTTTCCTCCATCTTTCTATTCAGGTGTCCCCAGTGAAAATCTGTGATTTTGACTTGGGAAGTGGAGTGAAGCTCAGCAGTGCCTGTACACCCATAACGACTCCAGAGCTCACCACACCGGTAACAGTCTAGTGTGAAATTCATTGCACATACACAGAAATGGAAACAATTGAATGCATAACAGTTATTTGATCCTTTGCTGTGTGTTTTTTTGTATTTTTGCTCTCTTTTAGTGTGGCTCAGCAGAGTACATGGCTCCAGAAGTAGTGGAGGTGTTCACTGATGAGGCCTCCTTCTATGACAAACGCTGTGACCTTTGGAGTCTCGGGGTCATCCTCTACATCCTGCTGAGCGGCAGCCCCCCCTTCACAGGCCACTGTGGCACCGACTGTGGCTGGGACCGCGGAGAAACCTGCAGAACCTGCCAGGTATGCTCATCCAGTCACCGTCTGTGCTTGATCAGTGTCCATCTCACCTGACACTCCTCTTCCTGCAGTGTTTGCACTGTTTACACAAAGGTACAGAATGCTTCCTCTGTCACCACACTGAAACCTTGTTATTTCACAATGTCACAGACATGATATCCTGTTTTGGTCAGGAAGCTATGACAAGAATGATTTCATGTTTTGCAACAGCAGCAACATGTCTTGGTAACGTGTTCTTTCATCATTACTGTTGCTGCTACTGTTGTTGCATTGATCTGTGTTTACTCCTTTGATGTCTAAGATCTAGCTAATTGACCACAGCAGGTATTCATATCAATATTGGCAAAACTGGACATGTGTAGGGCTTTTCCATTAGCACTTTTGGCCACGCTGACTCAAACCATGCTGCGCTGATTTGCATTTCAAACTCTTACTGTGCAGAATTGTGCCTGAGATGGACCATCTCCAGAGTTGGTCCCCCCCACATTGCTACATACAAATCCTCTAGGGTGAGGGAGGGGAGGGGAGGTCATCAGTGCTGTATCCTACTTCAGCGCTTTTTACTAACAGCTTAGTGGCAGTTGTACTTTCTTGCCTGTACGGACATGAAAAAGGTCTTAAACTGCATTCATCATGGTTTTAAATGTAACTTGTTGAAACCTGAAGAAACCCTTAAGGAGGGAGAGGGGATGTTATATAAGGCCCTGTGTAGGAGCTGAACCCCAAACGTTGCACTTACATAGTATGCATATGGTATAGTAACAAGATAGTACATCGGCTATAAATAACAGTCCGGCTGTGTTGCTCAGCATATAGGGAAAAATGTTGATAAGTGTTTCCCAAAGCCCAATTTGATATCACCAAATGTCTTGTTTTGTCCACAACCCAAAAATATTTAGTTTACTGTCATAGAAGATGAAAGAAATCAGAAAATATTCACATTTAAGAAGCTGAAATCAGAGAATTTAGACCCTTTTTCTCTGAAAAAAAATTACTCAAACCAATTAATCGATTCATTTAATAATTGATTAAAATCGATAAATAGTTGTATATAATATAATTAATAGTTGCAGCTCTAATCTAAGTGAATTCTTCAGTTCATTAGGAACAAAAAGCATGTATGTAGCTGTATAGCCTGATGTAATTGTGACTGCATCTGTATTTCTGGACATGAATTGTTTTTCTCTGTCATCATAGTCCGGTCTTAATGTTTTATCTCTTGGCTCAGGAGACGCTGGAAGGACAGCATGCTGACATAACTTCTTCCATAATAAGTGACCTGTGTGTGTGCGCTTCATGTTAGAAAACACACAAATGCTGCTCTGAATGTTGTAATTGTGCTTCAGTTTTACAGGATATTGTGTCATATTCTCTCCTCAGAGTCACCTGTTTGAGAGCATCCAGCAGGGAAAGTATGAATTTCCAGAGAAGGACTGGGCTCACATCACGGAGGGTGCCAGGGATCTCATATCGAAGCTGCTGGTTCGGGATGCAACTCTGCGCCTCAGTGCTGCTCAGGTCCTCAAGCACCCGTGGGTGCAGGGGGTGAGTATCATTACGTCTGTGCAACAGATTAACTGTTTTGTACTTGATGCTCTAATATTGTGTGACACAAAGCCACTTCATCACTCAACCAGTAATATTTTTCTTTATTGGAAATGGTTATTTCAAGTCAATTATT
>JAJHUR010096695.1:2315-30076 GCA_027495735.1 Lutjanus campechanus
TGGGAAATCGCCATTTTGTAAGCAAAATATCACCGTCTCTCACTTAACCAGACTCCGCTGGCAAAACAAGTAATTTTACTTCACAGTACAGGGGAGTTGCTGGTGTGCTGCTGCCTTTATCTGTTAATTTGTTTGTGTTATTTTGTGACTTTTCTGAATCCAAACTAATGCCAAAGTCACACAACAATAACAGCAAAACCAACCAATTGAAAGAGCAATAAACCAGCAACTTCCGTCTTCTGTGAGGTAAAATGACTGATTTTGGCAATGGAGTCTGGTTGATTTGGAGAGAGCTTATAAAAGGCTGTCTGATGCCAAGGTTGAGTGGTGAAAATATTCTAAATATGGCGTAAACAAAACACGTTTTGTTGCTGATCCTGTCCATAGCAGTACTAAGGTTCTAGGCTGGTGTCCCTCTCCGCTTGTCCAAACTGGGGGTGTTCTTACCACCACTACTGTAGTATCACACTGACTATAGATAAATATCTCATAAAACCCCACTAATCTGAACTATCCCTGTAAGTGACTGGTAACCATGGCCACAGTACTTACTCTCACTGGAAAACTGCCGAACCACAAGAAAACAGAATGAATACAGCCTCCCTTGGCAAGTGACCGTGATATAAGTGTGAAAATGCTATATGAGGTGTTCTAATAATAATGGACTCGAAGGACACTTTTTGCTTTCACCTCATTATGCTCATTATATCAGGACACCTCGCTCACTTACTCCCCAGACAACCTGTTTAATGTTGAGCAATTTCATAATGAATCTAAGCTATTGTTTAAGTTATGTGATATTCAAATTATTGTATGATACCTTGACAACAGATAACTTGACATGACATATGCACATGCATGATGTCATGTTTATGAAACCCTTCAGTCGGCTGAATTTCTTCTAGTCAGAGCGGGGTAAAACAGATCAAAATGTACAAAAATGCACAGGGATAACATTTCAATGAAGGATTATAAATAAGTAAATGTAGTTTTATCTTAGCTGGCACAGTTAGTAGAAAGGAGTGTGCTAGAAACATGTGTGCTACACATGTTTGGACCTATTTTTCAGGTGACAAGATTGTGACAGGATTACTTTTTAAATTAAGAAAGTCAAAATTCTCTGATTTCAAATGTGAACTGGTTTCTTTAGGCCTCTGTGTTGTGGACAAAACAAGATATTTGAGGAAGCCATCTTGAGCTTTGATCAACAGTTTCCACCATTTTCTGACATTTTACAGACCAAACAACTAATGGATTAATTGAGAAAATAATCAACCGATTAATTAATGATGAAAATGATTGCTAGTTGCAGCCTTACAAACACTACACTAGGCAAAACAATTTCACCATTTTATATTGAGGTAATCCAAAAGTAATATATTTGGAGTGATGCTTGGATTACGACATTTTTAAACATGTAATTAGCAACTGTACCGAAATCTATTTTTAAAGTAACCATCCCAACCTAGATTATGAAACATACAGTACTTGTTGTTGAGTTTTTGACATGTTTGACATGTTGTCTAGTAAATCACTCCTAACACTGGGTGAAAAAGCTGACATGTTGACTTGTATTTGACAAACACACTCTTTCCTTCCGTCTTCCACTCTCTCTTTGCAGCCCTCCTGTGTCCCCGTGGGGCAAAACACACCAGCAGCATGTCTCCAGGTTCCAATCTCCTGACCCTGCAGGCCAAAGATAGCAGTGCGGAGAGGCAGTGCGGGAGAGAGTGCTCTCTTTTATTCATGCGGGCTCGGTGTCCAAATGGAGTCTTCTAAAGGAGTTACATTAGGACAGCTGGTAAGGGAGGCGGCACGCACCACAGCCCAATGAACGCGGAGTCACATTAACCTGGCAGCGAGAGTCCGTGTGTGTGTGTGTGTGTGTGTGCGTGCATGTGCCTGCATGAACACTGCCACCGCCAGAGTAGGTGGAGACGGGGACATATTAGGCAGGGCTTAGACAAATCTTTCAGACCCAGAGCCACACTTTATGACATTACAGAGGGAGGAAAGATGGATAGGATCATTGTATGTGCTCAGCGGGGAATACAACACGGGCATTAAAGAGTTTGCAGCCATGTAGCTGTCAGCCCCGTAATGCCATTTACTTCTCCGCTTTCCCACATGAGCCATATTCAGAGGATCAACAAAATGATTCTCCCGTGCATGTGCCAGTATCAATAAGTCACACAGGTGTATGAATGAATGCATTAGGTCTGAGGCGACTGGCCCCGTGTCTGCTGAGCCTGTCCAACTGAGCAGGAGGCTAATTTTCTGCTGAAATAGATGGAATGGCGTGGCTATCTTAATCTAAGCTCTTGGTGGAAGGGCTATTTAGTGTGTGTGAGTGTGTGCCTGCATAAGTGCTTGCTTATGTGAGTATGTGTGCGCGTGTGCATCTTGATCTATTTAGTTTTTGTCCCATCTTAATCTTGGTGGAAGGCTGTTAATTAACCCTGCTGTCAAGCCGGCAGACGTCTAAACCAGCAGCCGTCACTTCTCCTGGGTCTTGTTAGCGCTGTAATTAGCGGCGGATAAGAAATTACAAATGCCCCTACTCCCTCCCGTTAAGATTAGGACACCTTGCCGTTTCTCATTCTGATGCATGAGTGTACCAGGGACATGTGTTTGTGTGTCTGCGCGTGTGTGTGTGTCGGTGGTGGGAGGTGGACTGCGGATGGTTGTCGATAATATAGAGAAAGCCAATCAGCGTTGTGCAGCATTGTGCTTTCATACAGCCTCTAAATTCATAAGCTGTCTGAACTCTTCACACTACATGCTAACAATATGCAAATGTGGTAACTGAAAGGTATGATTATGCTTATCAAGTATAAATAGGAATATCAGCGATGGAGTTGGTGCACACCACATGGTCAAAATGAGATTGTTTTTGCCTTGCTCTTGTAGAAATGACTCAATGAAGATAATGTAAAGCAACAATAAATGTGTGTTCTGAGTTTGTCACGCCCCAGAAACCACCCAGCCAAATCTGAAGTCGTTAAAAAAAAAAAAAAAAGGTCTCAAAATCATGAAAAAATTAGCAGTTTTCTCTGCTCTGAAACGGTGAGGGCATGTCCACTCTGCTGTCTCAGTGTCAAGCACCATTCTGACTTGAAAACAGCCTGAAACATGGACGCTCCATCTAGCAGATTTATTGGACATGTACAGACATGTTTGAGCCACCAGAGCCAGAGGACGGTGACAGGATGGTTTTTTGTTTTTTGTTTTTTCTGTATTAGGTTTGTTGGAACTGAAGTGAGATGAAGTGAACTGCTGGGCTGATCTGGACTGAGAGAGTCGCCTAAGGTACGTTCGTATGGCAATATGATCACCAAAGAAGTGGAATGATGCAAATGTGATTGTAGTTGGGGTGCACAGGCAAGACATACACTCACCATCACAGAGTTAAACTCCTGGTAGGGCTGCCTCTAGTAATGGAACACATTCTAACAAACACATGTGAACACACAAAGATATTATTCTGGCATCCCCAAACCAATTTGCAAACATGTGGTTTGGATTAAAGATGCAGTTGGTGTCTTTCAACCACCCAGCAAAATCAGCTGGACTCACTGCCGCAGACCACCCCAGAAGGAGTGACATCAGGGATAAGAGACATACCAACCCAGTTTGGACTGGCTGCTCCTGGCTAATTTCTGGAAGCGAACGAAATGAGACACAGGCCGGCCAAACAAAGGGAACCCAGAGACTGCAGTGCCACATCTTGCAGAGACCAGCTGTACCGCAGGATCAAGGTGTTGCACTTGACAGGTGGAGTGTACTCTCAGCTGACAGGATGCAACATGCAAGACCCAGGCAGGAAGAAAGGAGGTGGACTCTGTTTACATCAATAATGCTTTGTGCTAAAGCGCAGTCGAATTGGATGGACAGATGTCGAACTTTTAATGTGAAGATGTCAACCATATTATCACCATCTGTTGTTTACATTCAACTGACACAAATTCAAAAAAAGAATGCACTACTCTGAATTTAATTATCTGTTTACATGTTGTATGTGTCACATGAATCACATCTGTTTTTTTAAATCAACAAAAGCTTTAAGTGCAGTTAGTCTTCTTATAGAGAAAATATGCAATGTTTTTTCCCCCCGAGGATGGTGAAGTCATGACCCACCCTACTCTGCATCTACTTATCCTGATGTTCTTACCCTAGCCAATCACACCACCTACACAGAACCTACTCAACCCAGATGACTCAAAAGCAAGGAAATGAGTACTGTCCAATTAGAGTCAGAGTAGGACAGGTCATGACTTTACCATACTGGGGGGGGGGGGATTGGCCAGTTCGTTCAACACTGACATGATAACAGATTCAACGAAACAGTGACGGCCATCTTAGTTGTTCACAAAAACGCCTCAGCAGCACTCGCCTGTAGAGTCATCATATCAAACCGGCCACATATTAGATAAACAGTTGTGGTAGGCCTAACCAGAACCAGCGCAGGTAGAAATCTGTCTAAACAGGAAGGGGGCCACGCGTATCTGCTAGAGAAATTAAAACATGAGCTCGTAGATTCATCTGGTTCCCAGCAGGTGTTGTGAAAGGTAACTTGTTGGATTGCTGGAGAGTGAAAGTCAATCATTTCAATGGAAGGCAAATGATATTTAAGGGCAGGTTAGACCATTAGCCTTGCAAGAAAAGATGCACTGGCCTTTTTTTTTAAATAGGCCTACAACTCTGCTGACACACTGAGGATGAGAACGTGGGGGGCACGAGCAAAAAAAGTTGCACCTGGCAATGCAATGCAGTGTTATCTGGCTAGGCGCTGCGGTACTCAATCATCCATCCATCCATTTTGTTCTGCTTATGTGAAATTGTGTTACAGTGGCACCAGATGTCCCTCTCCTGAACAATGTCCCTCTTGGGAGATCCCAAGGCCGGATGGGGTATGTGGGGAGTTGCTGCCCCAAGCAAAGGATTTTAAGTAACCTGGGGTCTTGTTCACGAGTGAAGGTTAGCCGTAGCGTGAGATTGACAAGCAGATTGGTGCGGTGTTGGCAGCAATGTGGGTGCTGCACCGGACCGTTGTGGTGAGAGGAGAGCCGAGATGGAAGGCAAAGGTTTCGGTTTACAAGTTGATCTACGTTCCAACCCTCACCTATGTTTGAGTAGTGACCGATAGGGTTGGGTGATATTGACAGTAAAACATTGCCAGTGGACAATGATATTGTTGTTGGGTTGGGGGTGGGATTTGGCTGCTCACCACATCACTACTGTAATCACTGCTGCTTGTCACTGTTGCTCTGACGGCAACCTCCAGCTGTCTCACTCAACCGAGAAAACCGGCAGATCAGTTTACATCCCAGCAGGGTGACAGTCCAACATGCATCCCCGTGCTGCGTTTAAAAGGGTCTTTGCCACCACACATAAATCGTCTGCGTTCTGACTGTGAAGCTTGAAACAAAGGCAGCTAAGCTAAGAAAATAACGACGCAAATAACAACCACATGATTGAAAGAAACACATTAACAGCAGCCCGCAGAAAAGAAATGCCACCAATGTTACCGAGCGTTTTAGTTTTGCCTGACTGAGCAGGTTAATAAGAAAATAACAAACCACATAAATGGAAACATATTGCATTAACTAGCAGCAACAGGTTCATTTAATTTTCACTCCCGTGTATAAACAGAACTTTGTCAACAACTCCTGACTTACCGTGACTCTGAGGGGACACTCTACCTCAAGCACAGAAGGCTTTTAAATCACGATGGTAGAGGTCTTAGTGGTCAATGAGCAGTGATGGACAATGCCATAGTCTATTGGCCCAACCCTGAATGAAAGGAGGTTATAGTCCACTCCACAGGGTGGCTGGGCTCAGCCTTGGAGATACGGCGAGGAGCGTGGACATCCGGAGGGAGCTTGGAGTAAAGTCATTGTTCCTGCACGTCAAAAGGAGGCAGCAGAGGTGATTTGAGCATCTTGATTATGATGCCTTCTAGATGTTTTCCAGGCAAAAAACCCAGGGGTAGCCAGTCAGATATGGAAAAGCGCACATCCCAGGCAGTAGTTCTTCTGCTTTGCCTGGAGACTGTCACATCAAAAGATAAAATCATTATCACCCTAACTTTGCAGGGATGAAAAAACCCGTCTCACGAGTATTATAAACCACTGTGCAGTACTTTTGTGTCTCATAAGCCTTCAAACTCAAGAGATTCATTACTGAAACTGGACTTCTTGGATCATATCTCATCGTCTCACACGCCCCCACCACTGCGGCCTCATGCATTATCTTAATGCAGGCTGTTTTCTGTCTAAATGAGAGTCTAACCGACGCCCTCGTGGCTGCTTGATGACAGACGTGCAACATTTCTCAAACATTGCATCAATAAGCAGATGAGCAGACCAGCTGAAAGTGAGAAGCAGAAAGCAGATCAAAGACTTCCACATGATGTGTTGAGCTGAAATTCTTAGTTGACTGGTTGTTGTTTTGACAGAAAATTAATCCGCAATTGATTGGTTACACAAGTTATTTTTTAAGCAAAAATAAATTCACAATAAATTCACTGTTGTTATTCAGTGTGAATTTTAGCTGGTTTTCTTAGTGTGCTAAGGGAGGGTTTTGGAATGTTGATCAGACAAAAACAAATAATTTTAAAACTGAGCTCTTTGAAAATGTAATGGCCATTTTTTGCTATCTTGTGACATTTTATAGACCAAATGATTATTCGGTGAATCAAGAAAATACTCATAAGATTTAATTATAATAAAAGTAATAATTAGTTGAAATCTTACAATAAAGAAACAAATTTGAATTATTTTATCACCGTGAAAAGTTTAACATTGATATCCAGTGGTGATATGTACAATAATTACTATTTATTAAGTTATATTAATGTATCATTGGAAAACTTAATTTGGCTTCACGCTCCACAATGGATGGACTAGGAGGGAATGTGATGTATATGAGTATTCAGGAGGAGAGTTACTATATTTAGAGGATTTTTTTATTCTGGGACAAAGGCCAATTTAAACTGCCACAGAACTGGCAGCTTCATCAGCGCTGCTCCTTTTCTCTATTCTGGGGACGAGTCTGTGGCAACAGAATCTACTCAGCAGAAACATGTGCAGCCTGGTATCACCAAGTGCTAAATGAATAACAAGCTAAGGTCTCGAGCCATTTCATGTGTTATCACGACACCTTTTTTTTTTTTCTTTTTTGCCTGTGATTTCACACCATGTAACTTGTGCCGACTTACGCAGAGATGGTGTAATGATTTCCCAGCAAAAGTCAAATACAGAAAAATTTCAGGCAATACAATTAGTATTAAACATACAATATGTAAATTCTGCCACTGCGGGTCTCTCTCACCTTAAAACAATATTGTAGTTATTGACATAATTGATTTATCTTCCCTTTCGAACAAATTCTTTCCTCACTTGTATCAAACATATCCCACTTTCCCAGATGTTATAGCGACTAGCTAGCAATGGCTAGCAGGAATAAATTATGTATTTCTCAGTGTCTGAACATTGTTGTACACATTTAGGACATTGTAAGTACAGAGTTAAACAAAATATATGACATACGTCTAGCATTTTACACATTTTAATGTCGAAATGTTACACAGCAAATTCTGCATATGGAGGAAGAACAAACACAGGACTTTCACCTATAAGACCGCAGTTTTGTCCCATGTGAAGAAAAATTTCAACATTTACTTATTTTAATACATGCATGTAAGTTAACATATGTAACGTATTTAAATTACAGGATGTACTTACAGCACTTAAAGTATGTCACGTACCTAAGGTAGCCAATGTTACCACATACAAAACTCAAAATGCAGCAGACTAAATGGTGTTAAATGACTGCCAAAAAGCTAAAAAAAAAAAAGTGAAAACATGACAAGTTAAATGTACTTAAAAGTGTCGTGCTATATATACGCCATCCCATGCACACATTAGGAAAATGCACATTAGGAAAATGGATCAAAATCAAAAGGATTGCAATTGGCAATTCTCTCTTTTTCTCTCCACAACAACAAATTAAAACTTAAAAGACGACTCAGCGTGGCTTACTGGTAGCCTGCAGCTGCATCTATCTCTTGAAAGAACAATTTGAACATGTAAATGACAGTTGTCAAGGCATAAAACCAATGATCTGTTTATCTTTACAAATCAACTCTGTGGTCTAACAACGAAATACCTTGAAATCGAAAGCTAAACACCTCTACTCCACCTCTACTCCACATGTTAGTATGTAGTTCATATGTTTCTCACAGTGTTAAGGCTGATGCAGGTGCTGTCCATGGTCCTGATTGTGATTTTCGACAAAGTTTACAGCACTTGTAACAAGTTAGCCTCAGACCTGCTGAAATATGAACCAGGGAGTGATGCATTTCAATGCTTATCAATAATTAACGTGAAGAAAACACATCAATAAGTCAGCATTTCTAAAATCAGCTCAGCCTCTCCGACAGAAGTTTCTAGTTAGCTGAAAGTATTCCCTGTGTTCCCCAAGTACAAGAGAACATTCCTAATCACAGACAATAAAATGAAAGGGGAAGAAGAAAAGGACATTTCGCTTGCAAGTCACCATTTTAATTAATCTCTTCTCAGTCTTGGTGGAATTAAATATTTCATTACAAAAAAAAATGATGAAGAGACATTCTTTAATTCACTTCAAACGGAATAGAGCTAGTAAGTAAGCTCAACTCCTAACTTGGCATCTGCCTTCATCCCTGCTCCTTCCACATGAGGAGATAAAATAAACAAAAACTCAGACGGTTTCATGCTGTAACATCATATGCCTCATCCGTTTTGATGGCTAAGTAAGAAAGAAGTACACAACACAAGTTGAAATACTTTCTGGCTTTCATGCAATTCTCTGATTAAAAGCCTTTATTGATAAGCAGGGCATGTGGAGAGCCTAGGTGTTTGATGCTTACTTCATCAAAACATTTCTGTGGAGTCCCACTGAAGGACAAGACATACATAGTTCACACACTTGAAAGCTCTCACACACAAAGCGTGCAGACATATAAGTGCAATGAGCACAACATCCAGACTGTTTGATGGTATTGAGGTACAGTAATTGTATTTCTTTCCCTATTAAAGTGCATAATGAGTTTCATTTTCAGTGATATTCGTTAGGAAATGTGTTGTTGCTACTCTTTCAGCATCAGAATGTAGCCTCCGTTTCCTGATGCGTTTCCAGCATAATTAGTCGTTCTCAGTGAAAGAATTCCAACCACTTTGATTTTATCGAGGGACAGGATGACAAGAACGTTGGACATCAACGCCGTGTGGTTCCCTTGATCATTTGCAGGAAAGGAAACTAAATCATCCCTTTTTTGAAGGTGTGAGAGGATGCAACTGACAATTTTGCATAATTATATAAAAAAAAATGCAAGTGTGTGGTAGAATTACAGATCAGAGGAAGTCTGCAAGTAAAAAGTGAAGCAGACATGTTTATTCACTCACTGTAAAACAAGACCGTACTTCTGTACTTACACTTCATGTTTCGGGCGCACGAGTGCGTTCACATTGTCATTTATGGCAAAACAAAGTGCACTCAAAATGGACCAAAAGTGGAGTGCGGTCGCCATCTCATCTATATAGTGGAAGAGGGTTAGTTAGTAGATGAGACTTCCTAAATCCAGTGGGGAGAAAGCAAAAAAAAAAAAACATCTCTCCTTTGAATAAATGCTTTTAAAGCAGTTCTGATCAGATTTCAAAATAATTGGTACTTTTAATTAATTTAGAACAGACTCCACAGTGTTATTTCTCTTTAATTCCAGTTCACAGCTTGACGACAATTGACGACAGCTGATAACAGTGTTAGTCCTGCCTGTGGCGTTGATTGGCTAATAATCATCTGTCTCACCGCAGCACTCACGGGATCATGTGCTGTACAACTGAAATAAACACTTTTTCATATCATGTTGCCAGATAAACCTCTGTGGAGTGGGCGGATTCAAAGGTCTGGACCCAGGCAACCCGATCATGGCACTAGACGCAGTCAGAGGATTACCAAAGTTATTGCAATTCATTCTGAGGGGTACACGATGGTGCTAAAGAAAAAGTCAGGCAATCACCAAAGTTACTGTAATTCCACCTCCGAGAGGTTGAATACATCTACCAAATTTTGGGGCAATCCATGCAAAAAGTTGTTTGGACATGTCCCTAAAAAGCAAAAATATCAACCACATCAAAGTCATTGGGATTCATTCTCTTGGAATCATGAATTTGTGTCCCAAACTTCATGACAATCCCTCCAATAGTTGTTGAGATATTTCACTCAAAACCAAGACTGTGAACCACACGATGGCACTGAAGAAAAAGGATCCATCCTCTTATCTGTACCAAATTTAATGCTAATCCATCCAATAGTTGTCATGACATCAAGTCAAGTCCATAAAAAGCAAAAATATCAACCTCATAGTGGTGCTAGAGGAAAAGTCCGGGGATCAGCAAAGTCACCGAGATTCATCCCCTGGGGACTATGAATCTTGGTCCCAAATTTAATGACAATCCATCTGATAGTTGTTGAGATAATTCACTCCAAGCCAAAAAATGTGAAATTTGTGGTAATCCATCCAATGTCCCTAAAGAGCAAAACCTCATGGTGGTGCTAGAGGAAAAGACAGAAGATCATTGGGAAGTCATTGGGATTCATCCCTCCGGGTATATATAATATGTTGAGATATTTTGGCCTGGAGTGGTGGTGGTGGACTGACTTTGCCATCCATACTGCGCAAAATATCTCAGATAACCTTTTGAAATTATTGCAAGAATATGTGGTATTTGTCTAGAATATCAACAGATTACCAGAAATGCGATGTGTATACCTTTCAAAATACAGCAACAGTCATATAGAAAATATATGTAACTCCATATTATGATAGTGTCCCAATACAGAGATAATGTGTGCTCCAGATTTGCCATCTTAAAATGTCATGATCAGAGTGTCCAACGTGGATTTAATCATATACGGGTCATAGTTTGAAATAACCGGGCAAAACCATCTCTGGATTCTGTGGTATTTTGTGACAATATAGGTGGTTTGTGGGGTAGAAAGCTGAATTTTCTGCCAGAGGAAAAACTCTTAAAGACCTGTTCTGGCGATGTGAGCATGGGCTGGCAGACAAAAGGAACCGTGGGTGCTGGAAAGGGCAACTGGTGTACTGGTGTCAGCGGTGATGACGCTGGGGAGATAAAGGTTGGGGGTGGCACATTGATTTCTGCTCCGGTGTACGAACAGTTAGCCACGGCAAATTAATGTGACGCTGCGCAATCTGCCCCGCCTGTCTCCCATTACACAGGACTGGAGCCCTGACAAGCCACAACTAATAGATAATGCATGTGAGGGAGTGAGATTGAGGGGACGTGAAAAAAAAAGCAGGAAAAAAAAAAGAAAAGAAAAGGATCCGGCGGGGAGTGGAACAGGGAGGAGATGAGCGAGTGGAATGAATTGTACAAGCAAAACTGGGAGCACAAAGGCGCACAAAGCATCACACAAATGAGAGGGAAGAGAAGGGAAGGAGAGAGGAATCGAAGAAGGGAGGAAAAAAGCAATAAAGCTGTGGTGAAGCGATACAGGCTCGCTGTAAAGGTGGGGATGGAGATGGAGAAAGAGGCCTCAGGGCAGGCAGACAGGTCGATCGACATTTACCTCAGACACATAAGGACACACAGTAAAACACACATACACACACACACACACACACACACACACACACATTAAAACCAGGAGATCAGTTTGAAAAGAAGCAGTGTCACCCATGCATATATATACACATAGACAACCTAGGGATGTGTGCAATTAGTCATCATGTCGATTAAACGTCTCCACACTTGCTAGTCAGCACCAGGAATCAGTCCCTCCAGGAAGTTGTGATGTTGCCACTGCACCAATTTAGACAAACTGAACCAACATCCGTGAATTCTGAACGACCTTTTGTCCAATCGCAGCAAGTTTTCTGCAAATTTGACCGATCACTGTAGCTTCCTGCAAATTCCCATTGCAACGTCATACATGTACACCTGAAAGAATCAACTCAGCGTTTTATTATTTACTGCTTTTGTCACCGTTTTTGACATTTTTCAATGCTGTGTGCACTTTTTATCTTTTATAAATCTGTGCTTGCTCTTTTGACTGAGTTTGAGCTTCAAAAAGATTTTGCTTCTTTGTGGAAAATACTTCTAATGTGCGCTTGTTTGTTTCCCAGATACAGATACTATGAGCATATTTTGTTCATGTTTTCGTAATCCTGAACCTTTCTGTTAAGGTGACCCGAAACACTGACAACACAATGTAGTTTTATTCTCCCTGGAACAAGTTGATTTCTAATAAATTATTCAAAATAAATAAATAAATAAAAATCGGTGCTTTTACGCAAGGAGAGCAGGCTACTGCTGCTAGCACTGCGAAGGTTAGCCACACTGGGTGGCAGGTTAACGTCACCTTCAGGTAAACAATGTTGTTTGTCTGCAGATGCCGTGATCCTACTCAAAGACAACAAATACAGTGAGTTCTCACATTTTGTAGGATAATTTACGATGTTCATAACGCACGCCGCAAAGTGCCACATATTTTAGCGGCATTTAAAATATGATTATGTTACTGAAGAATGGGATTAACTTAATTTTTCTGGACAATGTTTAACATCATCACTTAAACTGTGCTCATTTTTGGGTGGGTGTTTTATTACTTTTAGACTAGTTGTCTAAATTGAAATGTTGTCTTTTATCAACAGGGATATTAGCCCACAGGAACATCCCTAATACAAATATACAGTGCATCCAGTAAACCACACATGTATATCTACACATTATAGAGAAAAAACTCACAGACATATTGTACAAACACAAACACACACACAGAAAGATGCAGGGTGCTGATGCTCAGCCAGCGTTTGCTTACACACACTCCTGCAGAATGATTAATGTCTCTTTGCTCCACACACTGACCCATGGGGCACAGCAGGCCAGTGGCTGAACACAATTTATTAAGTAGCACAAGTGTGTGTGCTTGAGTGTGTGTGTTTGTCGTGCATGGAAAGGGGACGTTTTTTATGCAGATCTTACATGCAGAGGGCTCTCCGCAGGGGTCTGGACATTCGGGGGTTTTCAATCTTCTGTGGAAGAGGGCACGCCATCGAGAGAGACAGAGAGAGAGAGAGACAGAGAGAGAGAGAGAGAGAGACGTGAGGTAGAACTTGGGAAGAGGGCGGATATAGCAGCGTTTCCATGGAGATATGTGTCATCGTTCTGTCTCGATATACCATCCCATATGGATGGATCTAAAAAAAAAAGGAACAGCAGTCACCTGTCTCACCTGGTGCTGACAGCCAGAGGGAGACAGACACATCAGCATGACAGAGGGACATAGAGAGGAGACAGACAGACAGAGTGAGCGTGAAAAACACATCACATTCATGGCATGTCTTGCTCAAGGTACTGAAGCCTTATAACTGCTCCACTGCCTGGCTGCAACATGGCTGACCCTTTGATCCAACCCTCTGAGGAAATGCATATATGAATGGGGGTCTGTCTGTGTAACCAGGGAGGGACATACAAAAAAATATATATATCTCAATTATCCATGCATAGTGGTAATAGGCTGTCTTCTTTTATTTAACAACATACAAGAGATGTATGTGTTTCATTTTACATTTGCTGTTCTACCCCAGGCTGTGCTTGGAATCACTCCCTTTTGGTTACCTAGTTGTAGTCTGCATGCACGCATAAATCATCCACCCGCCACCCACCCAAATGTATTATTTTCTCCAATTTAGAGATTTTAGAGAGGCGCACCTGCACCTCTACCCGTCCCTGCAGGCTATATTACACTTTAAATTGTGGGGAGCAGCATGAGATTTCCAAGTGATTTCGTTATTGTGTGTTGTATTTCTTTAACAATTTGCTTTAATGACCGGAGAGGCTGCTTTCAATCATTTTAAATGTCTCCATGCATGCAGTAATGTCACTGCAGCAATTAGCATTCATATGTTAGCTGAAAAACTAGAAATGTGACAGGACAGAGGAAACAATTAAATAATCAAAGAAGTTGCACTGCTGTGCCCTGTGCATAAATGCACACACAGCATCTCTCTAACTGGGGAGGTACTCATCAGGGTGCTGCTATTGTGGATGTTGGCTCACGTGAAAAGCTCTGCTTTACTAAATGGAATGGGCCTTTAATTAGTATAATTGGTCACACCTGTGTTTACTCTACTATTACATTTAATATGGCTGCTGTGAAAAGGTAGGCTATATTGTTAGCCTTGGTAGCTTCTAGACGACGATAGTTTTGGTGTCCATTAGGATACTTCAGTGTTTTGAGAATCCATACAGTATTGCAAAGCATATCGCAATACTCGATATTTTCGAGATTTTCTTACACCCCTAGTGTCCATGTTGCAATTACCCAGCAACGGCGCCAGGCATATAGTGTGCACACCCTCCCACATTGTAACCCTGACCCACATGTTCCATTTGAAGGCAGTAAGAGCCTAAAGCTAAGCTAGTTTTTTGGCTGTGCTTGCCTCCGCTTCTCCCTCTTTTTCCAGAGGTACATTTTTACCAGCTCCTCCAGCGTCGCCATGGTTGTTGTCAGAAACTTTTGGCTCTTTTTCTTCTTTCTTGGGGTAACTTTTGACTCTTAGCGACACCCTCTAGTGGTTTGAAATGAATATTGTAAGGAAGGAGGCATAAATGAGGCTTAAGATGCTGCCTTCAAGGGTCAGTTTACTGTAAATCCTCTTGAGGTATTCATAACTTTCAGAATGCTCAGAGTTCATGTGCTGTGATGTGTTTGCTGACATCTTCAGAAATGGCATTGTAACTTCATATGTCTGAGGATAATGATATCATGCCTTTGCATTTCCTGCATTACATTACCCACGCATTAGCTTGTAATCTGTTCGCCTCGATGGCTTCTAGACACTGACAGTTTTGGCATCATGTTGCTGTTGCCTTGCAGCGGTGTTCTCACGACTGAATCACTTGAAGGCAAAGCACATTGTATTATTTCCCACATTGTAACCACGAGTTGACAAGTCCCATTTTAGTTTAATAGTTTAATAGCAAGTTAAAATGCTCACGGCAACAATGCTAATATGCTGACATTTGTCTAACACTTTCGCGTTAGAAAGTTGGAAATACAAAATAAGCGTTTTTAGAATCAACAAGGGAAGGGGAGACAACAACTGGGCGACAACCAGTCTCATATCCGAATTGGAAATAATCTTCATGACCTCAATAAGGTCTACTTTTTTTGAAAATTGTACATGATAGGGACATTACAACACAACAGTACTTATTGGTAAAAAAAATAAAAGAAAGAAAAAAAAACATCACACCATGCAATGCTTTAATAGATGTGGAAAATTACACAGTTCTGCAACACTACAACTGGTGATGCAACTTATCGTGTATGCCATGGTGAATAACTGAGTGACAAATAACTGGTGCCTGGTAGCTATATTTCTTTTTCTTTCTTTTTTTTTTTTTTTACAAGATCCTTTCATCCAGTGTAGTTTCTGTTACATCTTTGTTTGGAATGCAGGGATGGAAGGAGATTGCACAAGATGATGATGCAACTAGCAACAATTTCGTGAGGTCAAACACAATCTTGGGCCTCTATAAATGAGACGTGAAGTTAGACCTTCTTTCTGAAACTTAAACAGAAGCTTTAATAGAAATACTTTCATGTTCCCGGCCAGTCAGTGCGCTTGTCATCCAGCTAGCCTGGGCTGAACGGTGTTTTAAGCTGACCAAATAGATGTGATTTGACAAGCTTGACTGCTTTTATCTCTGTTGTTGATTTAGCTAACGCTTTCATCAAGTCAGGATTACAAAAAGGGATTCCAGTAATGAGGCGGAGGCCCGGTAATGGACACTGAAGCCATGTCATTTGGACGTCTTCGCAGGCCTCTGTCTGACACACCAACCGAAAATTGAACCCAGTAAAAAGGTGCAGGGGAAAAGAAAAGATGGTGAGGTAGGGGGGACAGTTTTGTGAAAGCTGGTATTCTGAAAGCACTGAAGGCACTGTCAAATCATTTCATCACCCCTGGAAAAAAAAAAAAAAGAGTGTCATACCGGGTCTCACAGCAGCAGGAGATAAGTGACAATACAGAGCAGGAGATGGAATCTGCGTCACTGTGGTCTGCCACAGGCCCGCACTGAAGATGTAAGAAGTGAGGCTTTCAAGCTTTTGGCGAGGATTGCTGCACAAGACAAATAAAAAATATTGCTGGGTCAGGTGACACGTCCTCCTGTCATCATGTACTTTACAACACACAGTGTGATCCTGAAATATCCACAGGGACAGCAGATGGGTGAGCGTTAGCGCCTGGCGGAAACAGCAACATGTCTGAGGTTCCTAAGCATCCCAGGGCAGGATGGATACACCTTTTCACAGACATATAACAGAATGGAAAGCACAGGTGTTAATAATAAAATTAGTGATGACTGAATTCCATTTAGCTGCCAGTCAGTCAGAGATGAGTCAGTTTCAAGCAGAGGTGGCAAAAGTACCTACGTTTAAAAGTAGAAGTACAAATTCAACTGTTTGACTCAAGTAAAAGTGAGAAAGTACAGGCTCTGAAATGTACTTAAAAAAATTTAAAAAGTTGTCCTCTAAAGGACATTTCTACTGGTTGTTTCTGTGCAACAACTGAACCTCACACTTTCTCCACAGTCGAGTCTCCCTCTTGCGTATTTTTACATTCTTGACGTACTTTTTAGTGTCATTACGTCCTTTTCAGCCTGTTAGTTTTTTTTTGTATTTTTACATCTTTTTTAGCTGTTTTTATTTCTAGCTATGTCGTTTATGTTGTTCTTTACCGAGTTGTGTCTTTTTCATATTATGTCTTTTTTTAAATCTTTATTTATTTCCTTTATTACATCTTTTATACTGTTTTTTTTTTGTTGTTGTTGTGTCGTGTTCTTATTGTCTTATTATCAAAACTTTTTCACCTTGATATGTCTTGTTTGTCTAGTTACGTCTTTTTTTCTTATTACGTCTTTTACTTCTTGTTACATCTCTTCTTTTGTTTTCTGTCCTGTTATATCTTTTATGTTGTTTGTCATCTTGTTTTTTTCATCTTGTTGCATCTTGTTTTTCATCTTGGTATGTTTTTTTAGTACATACCAAGTATGTTTTTTCATTTTGTTACACCTTTTCATTTTATGTTGCTTTCATCTCGTTACGTCTGTCTAATTGATATTCTATGCTCTGATGGATACACAAAGAAATCATCTTTTCTCTTCGTTATTGTCCCATCCACTTAAGTTTAAGGTGCAGTGTGCAATGACACAAAACAAAAATAAACTGTAAATCCACTCAAATGCATTGAAACTAAAGTAACAGGTCTGTTTTGAAAATGTAAGGAGCATAAAGTGCAGATATTTGTGTTCAAATGTAAGGAGTAAAAGTAAAACGTTGTCAGAAAAATAAACTCAAATACTCAAGTACAGATACCCGAAAACTCTATTTAAGTACAGTAATAGAGTAATTTGCTTCCTACCTTTGGTTTCCTTCTGGTAATCTCCCAGGTTCCTAAGCACCCTAGGGATCCCAACAAGGATAGACCTTTTCCCAAACCCATTACAGAAAGAAAAGTACAGGTGTAAATAATACATTTAGTGATGGCTGAATTCTATTTAGTTGCCTCAGTGTCAGGGTCCTGGTATTGTCCATACTGGCTCACTGTTACACTGTCATGGCTTACGGGGACGCTTGAATAGAACACAAGCAAGGTTAATGTTATTAGCAACACCTCTGCTTTTCTGACCACACTGTCTTATAGTCTTCTTTAATGTGTTTGCTCACATTTCAGATGTGGTTCAGTTGTTAATTTGTTGTGACCTATTTCATGAGATGTTCCTAATTGGAGCAATATATTTTTTATCATCAAGAAATTTCTGTTGCAAACTCAACTGCTACTCTGATTTGAGCTTATTTTATTTTATTTAATTTTAGCTAATTTAAGCGAATCAGTAAACCAAAGACCAAATCACTGGACTCCCCAGTGAGCCACTATATCACCTTAAGGTCAGCCACGCTGTGCAGCAACCTCATCTTTCCAATTTGCAACCTGGACCTTGTTACCCAAAGTTTGTGTTTGTGAGTTTGGTTTGACTTGAACATTGAACAACCACATACGGAAGCTGAGAATGGCTTTGCTTACAATCTTTTTTTTTTAAAGCTGTTGGGAAGAAGATATGACATGTTAGTGCTCACATGTTGGCAATTGACTTTTTGCTTGTTTGTTTGTTTAATTTTGCTATTAAAAACAAACATTAATTATCATTGTGTACATTAGATTTCTAAAACCAAAATTATGAGTGCATAACAATCAGTGAGAGTGCAGAATAGAAATACTGAACAGTGACTGTATAGCACCAAACACAGAGCCCAATAACTTGCAGGACATAAATAATAAATGACTTAATAAAATAAATTCAAGGATTACCACTTTATTGAAGCCCCAGTCTTTTTTCATGTTATTGTGTGTTTGTTTTTTTTATTTCTCAGCTGAGTAATGTAATTGAAATATGGCGACAATGTAAAGCTGACGATTAGACATAAGCACATTGCATTTCTTATCAATATTGCATTGTGTTAAATGTGTACAATGTGCTTCCAGAGTGAATAAATTGCTTAATACCAAACTGAAATTAAAGTCAATAGAGGGAGAGCATAACAATCTGCCATTAATGCCAGTCAAACGTGACCACAGCCCTCTTGAGGGTTTTTTCAGTCATGTCCATGTTTGAGCTGTACATCTGCCTGCATGTCCTTGGGTGAAAGAACAACATCACAATCAATGATTACCACAAAATGAACCTCTGTCAAGAGGCGGTGGCAGATACGTCCATTAGCATTCTTCTGCTGTAGTCCTCAACATCCAACTCGTGAGACCACACACGCATGCACAGCCTCATACACAAGACTAATGCATAATTCATTGTAATATAGTAAATGATGTATAGTTCGGGGGGTGCTTCTGACAACGTGTAATAATGGAGCAACAGTCACCGACAAATCTGCACATAAACAAATGATGGGGATGGTCATGAATAGAATGTATGACGCTTCAGGCGCCCTGACATCTGTAGGATGGCAGATGTAAGAGATGATTTGGTGCGAGGGTAATTGCATTGATGTCAGAAGAGAGAGATCGCTACATGCTTCTGTGTGTGTGCAGTTAGTGATGGGGTTGCAAATTTGAGCTGAATTACACCACATTTCATTCATGTTGATGAAGTAACACGATTGTAGATTGAGGATTTTTTATTAACCCTCATCAGGCTCAGTAAAAAGCCTTGTATTCTCCCCGCTCATTTCCCTCATCAAGTTAGTTCAAGAAGATTACCCATCCATCCATTTCACCCATGATATATGGGTCCAGGATCATAGAACACAGTCTCATGGCAGATCATGAAATAGTCATGAAATTTAATCTATTAGATTTTTTTACATAGACACAAATGTTCTTTTTTGTGCTTTTTTTTTCATGTCGCTGTACACCCACCTGTTCATTACATTTCATGACTATTTCACTGCTGTGATACTGGGCTGGATCATCTGAAGAAAAGCAAAGATAACAGCCTTGGGGTGGCACACTTTTGCCTAACAGCAAGAAGGTTGTGGGTTTGAATACCGTTTCATATGAGGCCTTTGTGTTGAGTTCCCTGGGTGCTCCAGTTTCCCTGACCATCAAAAACATGCATGCTACAGTAGGTCAATTCTCCAGTCATTACCCCTGACCAAAGTGCTGGCTTCGAGTTGGTCCCCAGGTGCTGCACAGCGGCTGTCCACTGCTCCTAATATTAGGATGGGTTGAATGCAGAGATGGAATCTGACTGTATAATTGTACTTTGTATGGTTGTATATGTCACAAGGCAGTGGATGTTTGTGTATGACCAATAAGTGGCGTTGAGTGCTGCAACCTGGGCCATCAGTTCTATCCTGGAAAGACCAGACTCTGCTGCTGGCGGAGATTGTACTTGCTTTTAACTACGCGTTTGCGTAGGCATGACGTCTGCCTCATGTATCCTGCGTCCATTTGGAGCATCGGTTGTGCACGTCCTCAGAAATGAATGCTACGCGTCCACAAGATGCAATACACTCATGACTGATAGGTGCAGTGTAGGGGCAGAATGCAGTGACAGGGTCAGGGGTCAGAGATACATCACCAGCAACAACAATGTCAGAAAGATTTGAGGACAGGCTCCTTGAACAAGACCGTTTTTATGTCTTATGTCGCATTAAGTCTTTATGACGTATTGTTGCCGCTACACAACGTGTAGCAGGCAAACATGCCTGCCACAACAGCTGGCGACAGATAAGTTCAGTTTTGGAGGTCAACATTGAAACATGTCGAAATAAATGGAAACACACTCGAGTCCACTGTGTAGGTGGAAACCTGGAAATCCTTTTCGTCTCTCATTTGTTTTTGCAGGTGGTTTATGGTCTGAGTTCTCTGTTGTGCCCTCTGATGGTTTTTCGCAGCGACACGTGTAGACAAGAGGCCGCGTTGTGAACAGTTCGCTTCACTACGCAGCTGGCTGTCGACATGAACGCATGATCAAACAGCAAGTATATCTCCGGCTTTAACAGCTGTATACAACTAAACCTGTAAGGATGTGATATGATTGCTATAATTGTTGAATGGTCTGACTAAGGTTAAAGAAATTTGGCGTACAGAATGCTGAGGAATTTTAGGGTTAATAAATACGTGGTATCAGATCCGTGCATAGACGTGCATACTTGCCAATACCCATCAAGCATTTTAGGCTGTAGCAGAGGCATTTCATACACTGGGTCAGTATCGGACCAACCCTATTGGAGATACAGATGTTTCCCTGTTTTCTGTCCTGGCTACATCGACAGATTCTCTCCATAACAGTCACAAACAGAATTGGCGATTAAGTAAAACCTTGGCAGAGCCCAACGCCCACAGATGATGCAGGTGCATCACAAGAAACCAAAAAGAGATTAATGGGAATTCAAACTCAGCTTGCCCCCATTCCAAAATGGTAACTGCAGATGTGACCCAGCCTGAGGCGTCTGTGGACACCGCAACAATACGATTAAAACCTTCTCTTTCTCATATCCACGCGCCACGAGAAGATACACAATAAGAGATGCTACAAATCAAATGACTTGACCTGCCTTGACATTGCGTTCAATACCATTGATTTGACCTGCTCGCCATATTATAACGTCTTTAAATAGAGAATTTTTCCCACAGTCCTGTGCAATAATCCTGTGTCTGAATCGTAGAGGAAACTGACAGCAAACAAACAACACTGTTTAATTAATCAGTACAGAATGTAAAATCTCTAGTATGTGCATCGACATTATTGCTACAGACAGTCCTTTAAAAGTTGTGCTTTGATCACAGTAATACATCCTGCTCGCTGTGATCCCAGCCTAAGTTGTAATGTACTGTGCTTTTGCAGTCTCAGAGATAATCCCAACATTTGGAGACACACTGTGGTAGTTACGAGAGATTTGTCCTGCGAGTTAGATCCCTTCCTGCACCACTGTCCTTCTCTTTGAATCTGGATTACTCCCAATTGAGATACCCTAATGATGACTTGTGTCCTCCAGTCCTCACTTTTTAGGCTAATACCCGCAGAGAGAATCTCCCGGCAACTGATAGTGTGAGGGAGAGGATAACAAATGAATGTTATTAGAGGAGAGAGGAGGAGAGCTGTGGCTTTGGAGGACAGATTAGCAGTAATGCCAGGTCATTTCAGCTTGTGGCTGTAAGACTCTAGCAAAACCTCAGTGGGAAAATGAAAGTGCGGCATAATTACCTGAGTCAGATCACTAAGAACTTCCAGCCTCGCGGACCACAATTAGTTTGAGCGCAGAGGAGAGCCCAGTGTTCTATCTCGCTAATGACCATAATCAATCATTTATCATATACAGAATCAAAGACTGGGAAGGGTTTGATTCTGTAGTAATTTAGTTTAAGAAGCTTTTGCCACCAGAAACAATTGGCAGGGAGCTGATGCAGGGAAAACAGTGAGCCAAAAACAGCTCACAGTTCCCTTTCAGCAAAGAAATTATACTCATTCGAAAAAGTTCCAGTTGCCTTATGGTACAAATGGATGTGCTTTATATGTAAAGCATGCTGGCTGCACTTTGGCCCTGTTCAAGCATTTTTTTGGGAGATCGATTCTTTTTATTCTTTTCTTACTCATGCATATCTTTCCAAGGACAAGCAGGAATCCAATTCCCTTGTAATTCTTTCCAGGACTTGCATATATAAGCACAAGCACACAGAACATGCATTAATACTTGAATTTGAATGCGGGAAAAGAAACAAACACATGTATCAAAAATTCAGTGCTGTGACCTTGCGTGGTACTACAACCATACACATGTGTAAAGAATAAGAATTCTATGCCAGCAATCAAGATTTATTACTGCGTCTTGTGTGTGAGTGGGTGGATACCCGATGGGACCCGACTGGTTGGAGTTATAGACTACTTGTCATGTTTTTGTTTTTTTTTTGTTTTAGTGAAAAGATAGTGTAAAATTAAATAAAAAGGATGGATCAGTGAAGCCATCCATGAAGGATGCTATCTTCTTCCTTCATGACTTTCTCAATTAAACCATGACGGTTGGATTGTGTAAATCGGTCATTCTTCTTCTTTTTCATGTTAAGTATATTAGACCACAGATCCTAACCTGATAAGAATTTTGGTTTTAGGTGTTTTATTACAGAAAGTGTGTGAAACATGATTACAGTCTGTCATTATGTTACTTATGAATAGAATTACAGTGAAAATAAGTTATTCATCTCTTGGAGACCCCTTAGAACCCCCTGTTGGTCCCAGGACTCCAATTTTTGGCTTTTCCCATTTGTGTTTCCTTTTTCCCCATTATGTTTCAAGCACCTGATTTTGATTTTCACCCAGGGTCCTGTTTCCCAGAGCCTCCCTAGTGCTATGTGCACTGTAGGTTGTACCTTGTTTCCCAGAGTCTCCTTGGCTAAGGTATACCCTCTAAAAGGTTTACCTTTAGAAGGGTGGTCTGAACCACTCGTAAGCTGTCCCTTAGTGATGCGCTCCATTCACCCTGTCACATTTTGTAGGCTATAGGCTACATATTTATTGGAACTATCACAAGATCTCGTCTGGGCCCTTAAATAGATTATGCAGATTATCTTTAGAATTCATAGCTTCCTTTGCTGTAATATTAGAGTGAGGTAAAATGATTATGGCAACAATTTTTATGTTATAACATCATTTATTGATGCGTGCACTGCGGTGAAAGACAGCTTACAACATACAATGTACCTCAGCAGCTCTTCCTTAAGGGCAGTCGCTATGGGATAGTCTGGAAAACACTCATAGGAAAAGATGTTCCTTTGCTAAGGTATACCTTAGAGACCTTTATAGAACGCTATGGTACACTGAAACTGGGAATCGCAGCCCAGAGCATTTCCACCAAGTTTGTTAGCAGCTGGAACAAAAAGAACAAGAACTATTTTTGGTGGGAAAGAGACTTTTGAGAACCATTGATGTAATAGCTGAGATCAGGAGTTCATGCAGATGACGGCTTGACAATTATCAACAGTTGTCAACTTCATTATATTTATAACTGCAAATAAAATTGCATAATGAGTGTGTGTTTAAGTTTAGGCAACAGAAACATTCTCACATTGACTTAAAAAAATCATTTGGCATCACTCTTACAATGTAAATTATGATGCAAATTAGTGGTAAATAAGTTTGTGGGACACATTGTTACTATGGTAACAACATTTGCATGCTAGATCACTAGCGTGCAAATGTTGAGCACTCAAATTTTGCGCTGATGATGTCATTTGGAGCCAGAGTCTGCACAGTAGTCACCAGGATTGGAGGCGCTGTAACAAGGTCCTGTCCATACACGCCTGACCGAGCAGAGCTCAGCCGTCAATCATGACATGACACTCCCCTTTTAAAGCATTGAATAACTAATCAAATCCACACTTATCATAAATAAGAATACTTGAAGAAACATCAACGCGATAAGAGCTAGCTGAAATGACAGAAACCATGTGTACTTTGGTGTTTTAGTTCGGACCATGTCCCATTTGCTTACAACACAATTACATTCCCTCAAAAACTTATTTGGCTAAATAAATTTGTAGAATACAAATATAATTTCTAGGAGACGGGGCTGGATTATCAGTTATTATTGTATTACTCCCATCAAAGCACAATCAAAAACACTTCAAGGTCATATTGCCTTTGAAACGGGGAAAATGTTAAGCCATCATTTACAAGTCCTCTTTCCTGACATGCAAACCTCATTTAAATCGTTTTGAACATTATGTTCCCAGTTTCCCTAAATGTTGAAAGCTAGTGTAATTTTAAAATGTTAATGAGAACAATTGGATTCATACTGACTAAAATAAATGAAATAATAAAACTGCCACCGAGTCAAAATAACTCTGATCAGGGAAAGGTCAAGATCAGTTACTTATGTGTTAGTTATGCCGATGACTGTTTCTGTAAATTGTTCAAACCTGGTGTTTTCATGCACTGCCGGCGACCTCAGTGGTCCACACACTGTGTGTTCACACTTCAGAGAGGTAATTGAGGTCCCCTGGGCATCTCCTGTTGAAAGGATGGTGTGGATGATTTGGATGAGACCTCAGGACAGACCATTGACATGGAGCATGTTAAGCTAACCTTTGAATGCTTTGGGGCTCGCCTGTCAGGATTAGATACCAGGAATTGAGATCGAAGTATTAAACAGCAATTTGTACCGCTAAAGAATTCTGTATGTCCCAAAAGCAAAGATACCCTGTCCAAATTTTATGAACTCTACCGTGCAACAATCATAGCTAAATACAACAGGCAGACCTTTACTCAGCAACTATGCAGTGATTTATTTACTTTTTGGGTTAAAATGACAACTTACAGTTTAGCTGTGCCAATGCTGTGGATAGACCTGCAACCAATCAGGACCACTGGTGGACTCTGGGGGGAGCCGAGCGCATGTTCTAAAAAATGCAGCAAAAGTGCCCTTTTTGATGCCCCCTTGATACCGAAAACATGATAAACTGCTGACTATCATATGCATTGAAGATTCATTTTAATTTTTAAGATTTTAACTTAGTTATTCTGCAACTGATATTTATAGGGTGACAGGCAACCCCCCCAACCTCTCCGAGGGCAAAGCCTCCAAGTCTGCGCTGGTAGTAGAGTTCGCCGTTACCATGTAAATATTTACCACCCCAGTAAATGGGTAGTTCTGCTAGCAGGCTGGCTAGTTAGGTAGCTAGCATGAATTGTACTAATAATTTTATTATGCCACAGTGAATATAATTTATATATACGCACGATAAGACTATAACAGTACAGTAATAACACTGTTATAAACAAAATAAACACTATAATAATGCTGTGGATACGCAGTGGATTGTGGGGTGGGTGGTTTCTTCACTCTTAAAATAATTAGGTACACATTCTTGTACCTTTGCTTTTTTTCCATTTTCTAATTGTTTTATTTATTTTTTGTTCCAAATCAAATGTTTTTATGCTCACAATCCATCATGTGGCTGGATGGCTGGATGCCATTTTCCCCATCTTGAGGACACCGCAATTTTAGATATGGAAGAATAACATCAAAATAAGTTTGGAGAAATGCTGTGAAGAATTGCAGTTCTTTTCAATTTTATACCTCGAATATTTGTGGAGAGAAATCCCACATTTCTCAGAAACAAAGGGGTTACAGTAGTAGATAGTAATAATTTTATTATCACAGGGAAACAATCAACTGCATCTCTTGTGAAAGGAATGGAGATATATGTATATGAGGATGTCCTGTCTTCTTCCTGGTGGATGGCTTGTGTCGCACAATACTTTGCATGTTGGCATAATGTATTGTAGCAGAAAAGGTCAAAAGATTAAGACTCACCTGTACACTCGGGATCAAACACATCAGTCGAAACACAACGGTAAGAGCTGATTAAGATACAATTCATTATGATCATTCCTTAGGCACCGACAAAATGATGTGTTCAAGGTCTTGTTTGTAATTCTTCCAATTATTATCATTGCAGATTAACACTGGAAGACAATAAAACAGCGATGGGTAAGACAGGACTGGTGATCTTGCCGCTTCTAGGTTTGTGCATAATTAGTAACAGTCCTAATGAATGGATCACTAAATTAACATGTGTGAAAATGTTTTACAAGCTTCTGCAAACAGTCACTGAATTCATTTCCTTTCAGCATTAGCAACACTTTCACTGGGTGTTTCCGGGGAATACCACATTGTGCTGCAGTTGAAGACCTGGAGTGGAGCTCAGAGTTACTGTCGAGAGCATTTTGCCGACCTGGCAACTATAGAGACTGCGGAAGACTGGGAAAGACTGAGAGCAGTATTGGAAGGTGCCGCCAGCATGGCATGGATAGGACTTCATGATGACATTCACGGCTGGAGGTGGTCCACTGACGATACGTATCTCCACGGGGATGGAAACACTGATCTCGGGGGATGGTTTGATTTTGTAAACCAAGGTAGATACCACTGTGTGGAAATAACTGGCAGCCGACTATATGACAGCTCATGTAACAATCAACAAAAGTCAGTGTGCTATGATGGTGAGTCTGCACTTCTTTCACAATATTAACAACATTAATTATCCATGAACCTAATTTAGAATTAGTTGTGTTAATGAATTGTGATCTAGTACTGTCAGTCATTCCATACACTTAAAAGGACAGTTCACCCCAAAATAAAAAGCATATTTTTTCTTTTACCTGTAGTGCTATTTATCCATCCAGATTGTTTTGGTGTGAGTTACCCAGTTTTGAAGATATCAGCCAAAGAGGCGTCTGCCTTCTCTCAAATGTAATGGAATGGAGAAAATATATTTGAAAAACTCAAATCGTGACCTGTTTACTCAGGTAATCTAGACTTTGTTTTGAGCAGTTTCACATGGGAACTACTTTCTTTCAGCCAAACTACACCCGCCAACCTATTCCGGCATGGAAAGGAAGCGTGCATCTACTCATAAATGAGAGGTTACAGCTCAACCGTGTATGCCATTAAAGTTCCCATGAAGTCAAAGTTGATGTTAAAGTGTTTTGTAGATATTCCCTGGGTTTTATTAATGGTATTTAAGAGTTTGTCTTTTCCTGGAAAACGGAACTCGCTGTTTGAAGGCTTTCTTCTGTTTCACAGTACTTTGCACGTTTGCATAATGTGTCAGAGCTGAAAGAATCAAAAGATAAAGAGTCACCTGTACATTCGGGATCAAACACAATGTCAGTGAAAACACAACAGTAAGAGCTGATTAAGATAAAACTCATTATGATCGATCCATAGGCGCTTTTGACACCACTGGGGCATCAAAGAGGAATTTTCTGAAGTGGAAAGTTAAGTCTTTCTGGGGGCCTCACTGTACAAATACTGATTTGGGTGAAACTGGATCATATTTTTCAGTAAGCTTATCAGCTTACTTGTTGCTAAAGTAGCTCACCATAACTTTTAGCTGTTAGCAGTGTTGTTTTCGTTAACGATGACGTTGACGAAATTATTTCGTTGACGCACCTTTTTTTCATGACTAAAACGAGACGGTGACGAGCTAAACATAACTCTTTGATGACGAAAATATGACGAGACGTATCTGTTGTTTTCGTTGACGAGACGAGACGAGACTAAAATGTTAGTGGGTTGGCTATATCAAAATGCATGGCAATTCCTTCAACGGTGCGTGCAATCTGTCTGCCAAATGCTGAAAATATTAGCAATGCATCTGCATC